>CAUYRH010006818.1:0-160926 GCA_963574655.1 Perodicticus potto
CACCTTCCCCCCCGACGGAAGGGACTGCATTCATTCGTTTCCTGGCCAAGGAACCCATACGCCTATATATACCCTGAGGCTAGAGGCCTAGAGGAGGAGACGGGGAAAGAGCGGGAGAGGAACGGAGAGAGCTTCTCTCTCCCTACTTGAAATCTCTCCCACTACCAGGAGCGTTGGTGTTTTCTGTATTCTTTTCTGTAAATCAATTCTGTCTTATCACGGATGGGTGGGTGGGGGGGAAATAATGTAATGAAGAATAATAAAATACATGTATTTAAAAAAAAAAAAAGATTAGAAGCAGCAGTAATCCAGATGAGATGCTGGGGTCTGAACCAGGCCAGGCAGTGAGGTCAGAGAGGGCAATGCAAATGTAGAGACGGAAGGAACACAGAAAGCATAGTTTCTGTGGCCTAGCTTTTTTATCTGAACTTGAGGCTGGTTTTTCCCCTCTGGAAAGTACTGGAGAATGGTGGTTAAACAAGTTCCTCCCAAATAATGTCCTCCCACGCCCCACAATGTGTCATATCTGAAGTGGCCACCAGGGGACAGAGTTACACTAACAACTGAAGGGAGACCAGAAAAGAGGCAGGCCAGTAGGGGTGTAGACATGGGCATGAGAGCAGAACTTGTATGGGAAGTGTGGGTGGCAGTAGGGTAGGGCAGAGGGATGGGCCTGGGGCCAAAGGCATGAAATTCTTAACAGTTTTAGGAAGCTTGAGATGAGTTTGCAAAACGGGCAGGAGAGAATGGGAAAAACATTGAGTTCCTAACAAACAGTATACTAGACATACGCACTGCAAGCTTTCCTATTATCTATGATCTACGAATGAAATGTACACAATGACTATGCATGGTCTCATATTACAGCCAGCAAAACCAAGTCTGAGAAGTTCATTCCCGGAGATATTTTGTGAACATCTTTCTGCTAAGCACTTGAGATCTAGGGTTTGAACAAGATAACCCTGCTCTCTTGGAGGATATGTGAAAAGAACGGGCGGGGAGAATCAAAGACCAAGCAACCAGATCAGCGAGTAAGATAATTCAGATAATGGTAACTGCTGAAGATAATGGCGTGGTGGATTGTAGAGCATCCCAGGAAAGGTGGTCGTGGAGGACGCCAATTAGTTAATAAGTGAAAGCATCTCTGAGCAGGTGCCACTGAACTAAAATCTCAGTGATGGGCATGAACCACCCAAGTGAAGACCTGTGGAAAGGGGATTCCAGATGGGGAGAGCAAAAAGTGCAAAAGCCCCAATGAGAGAATGGTTTTGACATTCTCCTGGGACAAACAACTCCACATGAGCTGGGGTGAAGGAATGAATAGTAAAGGGTGACTTGGAGGGGTGCATGGGGACCAGACCCCAAGAGGTTCTGTAGGCAGTTATGAGGAATTTAGATTTTATTTTGACTTTCAGGAAATTATTCCATCGTACATCCAGACCCATACCTAACATTTATGGGGCCCTAAACAAGAGTTTAAAGGGAAGTCCCAGGCTAGGCTACTTATCCCCCACATCTACTATTCCAGCACTGATGCCCCGAGAAGAGATGCATTAGAGTTCATGTCCACTGATGCCTCGTGGCAGCTGCTGCCAGTGAAGACTGGTTAACCCTATGAGGAGGCCAAGACACTTTTAGCAGGCAGCAGAGCAGGTGAGTGAAATGGACTAAAAGGGCCCAGGTCTCATTACACTTATATCTGGAGCAGAACATGCTGTGAGGGTGGGGATGAGAGTCCAGCTTAACCAACTATAGAAAGGATAGGTGAGGGAAAGTAGATTAACGGCAAACTTCCCCCAAACCTAGCAGTTTAAAACAACAATAAATACTTACTATCTTACACAGTTTCCAGGTCAGGAATCTGGAAGTGGTTCAGCTGGGCAGTTCCCAGGTCAGGGTGTCTTATGAGGTTCCAGTCAAGGTCCTGGCCAAGGTTGCTGTCATCCGCAGGCCTAAGGCTGGGAATCTGCTTCTGAAATGGCACACTCACACGCGGGCAAGTTGGTCTGATGGGGGCAGGAGGCATCACTTACCATTGGAGCTCTCCAGTGAGCTGCTTAAGGGTCCTCATGACATGGCAGACGACTTTCCAAAAACAAGGTGAACAGGGAAGAAATAAGGCAGAAGCTGCTGTGTCTTCTATGCCCTCACCTTGGAAGCCGTGCTGACATTTCTGCAATATCCCACAGGTGACATAGGTCAGCCCCATCCACAGTGGGAAGAACTACACAGGCCCGTGATCACCAGGGAAGAAATCAGTGGGGGGGTCTCTGAGACTCCTGTAGGAAGTAAGAACAGTTATCAGAAGTACATCTTACTATGATGTCTCCTTTCATTCTCCAGCAATTATAGGAATCTGTTATTGGCACCTGTGGCTCAACGGGCTAAGGCACCAGCCACGTACTCATGAGCTGGCAGGTTCGAATCCAGCCCAGGCCCGCCAAACAACAATTACGGCTGCAACCAAAAAATGGCCAGGCGTTGTGGCGGGCGCCTATAGTCCAGCTACTTGGGAGGCAGAGGCAGGAGATTCGCTTGAGCCCAGGAATTGGAGGTTGCTGTGAGCTGTGATGCCACAGCACTCTATCCAGGTGGACAGCTTGAGTCTGTCTCAAAAAAAAAAAAAAAAAGGAATCTGTTATTATTGGTCCTTATAAGAAAAACGAGGCTCCAAAAAGTTAAAGAAAATCTGTTCAAAACTCACAGTTATTAAGTGGCAGAGCTAATTGTTAAATGCAGGTCTGACTTACTCCTTGATCACAAGCTGATAAACTACACAATGCTCTTCTTAGAACGATGCCTGGCACATTGTATGCGCCATATGAGTAGGTTTGTTTGTTGGTTTGTTTTTAATTTGTTGTTTGGTTGTTTTATTTTTTTGTAAGAGATAGAGTTTCACTCTGTCACCCAGGCTGGAATGCCGTGGCACAATCATAGCTCACTGCAGCCTCAAACGCCTGGACTTTATGAAGGTTTTTATAAATCAATCAGTCAACAAATCAGTCAATCATCAATAGGACAGAAAGCTCTCTGTATTTTTAGTCCTGTCTGGATAATCCTCTACTCTGAATTACACTTTGAAACTCCCTTTGTTTGTCCACATCAGATTTTAGCTGAAAGTTCTAAGAGGATGGAGTTGTCTAGATTGCTGTTGGTAACGATTAGCAAGCATTGTAAATCTCCATCATGAACATGAGAACGGTTTGGTAGCATGTCTTATCTTGTCTCCATTATGAACTTTCAGAGAAGTTGTCTTTTTCTTTTCATGTCCCCTGTGCCTTGCACAATATCCAGCTCACAAATAAATGAAGGACATGCCCATGTGGTATTAATAATGCTATTTTTGGTGATGATATAATGGCTTCCAGAATTACCAAAGGGACTCCTGGAATGTCTTTCCGTGGGCAGGGCTGTTCCACTGAGTCTGGGCAGGCCCTCCTCCCTCAGAGGGCTCCTCCTACCTACAAAGAGCTATTTTTAACCTTGGGTGGGTAGATGACTAGCTATTTCCAAAGAGTAGCTAAGAACACGATGGCCATGACCCTTCCCAATAGGGAAAATCATGTACCCTTTTCTAGCTTTGTCCTTTACCACCATCCTTCCTGATTCCTGTGTATTCACATTGTCTTCTTTCAGGTCAAAAAAAAGAAAAGAAAAAAAGATTTTGAAAGAGAAATTTTTGAATGTACTATCCACGATAATAAAAAAAGCCCATTTTTTTAATGATATCAGAAGGCCTGCTAAGCGGTTCAGAGCCTTGGGAATCTGGTAACATAACTAAAGCAGGTCAAAATTGAGTTACTCTGCAGTGAAACCACATTTTTACTTTATATCATCTAAAGCAAAATGTCAGTATTGCAAAATGAAAGAACTACTACAGAGTATCAGAATGATCTTATGAGACCTCCTTGTAATTTTTAACCGGTTTGGCTACTTCTAAATCTGCCAATGAAACATTATAATAACATGAGCGTGGGATATCTTCTATCTCTTTTTGAAGGTAACACTGAATATCTTTTATAATAAAACTCAGAGGATAAATTGGTGACTTTCATCCCACCTCCACCCCTCCAAAAAGAAAAATCTGTTTGGATGGAATGGTCTTGATCTAACCCATTGTGTAAATGGGATTTAACAACATCAAGAATCTGTCTAACAGGCTGTGAACAAGGTATGATGCTTTGGCATAGAGCCCTTGTGATCCCAGTAGCTCACAATGGGAAATTTGCCAATTTTCAATTCCTGATTTTTGTTTCAGGCAGCCTTCCTCCCACTGAAGGGGTGTGAGACCTGCAAAGTACAACACTAAGTCTTTCCCTGACATCTAGTGTCAACGTGTGAGATGACAGACAGGGAACTTGTTACCTGGGTTGGCAAGCAACATCCCTCTAGGTTGCCTCTTGATCTGATAACTGGGAAGGGTCCATCGGTAAGTAGCTGGCAGCTTTCCTGCCCCACAGTGAGCCCCCAGACAGAAGAGGAGGTATCTGGAAGATGGAATTTTTCTTATTGAAAAATATCCCCTATTGATTCAAGACTGAGGTAGCATCCTCTCTGCTTATTTGCCTGCTGGTTGGAAAAAATCAGAAATCGTTACTTGTATCTTGATTGTCTGATTCCAGATTCTCTTATTCGAAGTCCTCTCCAGCCCACTCTCTGCCTTCACACGACCTTTTTACTCTTGATTTTTCTGGCATATGGAATTTACACAGAATGCACAATATAGGTCAACAGATGCCAATGTGATAATAATAATAATAATAATAATAATAATAATAATAATAGGTGGGAGTAGCTTCTAACTTCTGTTTCTCAGCATTTGCTGGCCCTGGGACATGACGATGCAGTCGTAATTGTTGGCGGAGGGGTTTTTGGGTCCCTCTCTCATTTTAGCCCTTTAGGCATCTCAGCAGATGGCACCATTAATATACAGCACATCCTCAAAGAATGTCACTTTGTTATAATGTTAATGAGCAAAAAAGTCACTTCTGGGCTGGGGCCACTGTGTGGAGTCTACACGTTCTCCCCATGTCTGTGTGGGTTTTCTCTGGGTACTCTGGGCCCTCCCACATCCCAAAGCTGTGCACATACAGTGAATCAGCATGTCTACATGGTTCCAGGGAGAGTGAGTGTGGGGTGGGGTGCGCCCTGCCCTGGGAGGGTGGCCTGTCCAGGGCACTGCCTGCCCTGGCCCTCCCTGAGCTGCCAAGATACTTGAGACCCAGAACTGAGATAACTGGGTAAATAGTTATCTTTCTTGTTTTTATTATTCTTTCTTAAATGTACGCATAGCTCCCCTTTATTTCAATGTTTAATATTAGAAGTGTTTTGGTTTTTATTTAGGAGTTGGGTGATGTTTTTGTTTCGTTTTGTTTGTTTTTGACTGGACATATGTCATAAGAATGTCACTCTTACTGCTATCACTTAGCCTATGGTAAAGATGGTTTCATTATATGTCATTTTGCTTAAAGTCACCATTTCCAAGAACCTATCGCCAACATTAAGTGACAACTTACTGTATTTGAGAAAGAATCTTGCTCTGAAAAAGCTCCGTGGATACAAGACCAGCACCAGGCTGTTAGCAGTGCTCCAGGATTGGCGGCCTTGGCTTCATACTGCAGCGACTGTGGGAAATTAGAATCTGAGAAAACAGAGGAGCCACTTGGCAGTGGGAGTGGAAGGGGCACCTTCTTGAGAACCAAAACGATTCATCCAAGGAAGGATGAGCATAGCCAGTTGGTGCCTCCTCCAGGCAGCCCACTCAAGTCTTTCCAGAATTATTCTTTTAGTTTTTCTTATTTATTTTTGTCATCCCAGAATTATGATCATACATTTCCTTACATATGAAACTTCCTCAATAATCCATAACAGACCCATAATACAATAATATACCCTGCCAAGAAATTCCCCTGCAAGTATAACCTCTATACCTGATATTTCAACAAAGCCCTTTTCGCCTTATAATCCAAAATTCTTTTAACCTTTCATTCATTTAATCTAACAGTACTCCATGTCTACTATGAAACAACCAAAGTGGCAATGGAGAAAATGTCACAGAGCAAGCCCTCCAGGCACTTAAGAGTCAAGGAAAGGTACCTTTGTCGAAATTAGATCATGTCTCAGGAGCTGTAGGACCAAGGCCTCAAGTCACAGCCCTTCAAACCTGTTTGCCTTAATGCTCTAAAGTTTTGTGTGGCTCTTGAGATTTCACCTCTCTCTCTTCCCCTCTCTCTCTCTTCCTCTCTCTTTCTCTTACACTCTCTCTCTCTCTTTTTCTCTCACTGACTCTCATCCCCTCTTTTCCTTATCACCTCTGGCAGGAGGTCCTTCCTCCTTCTGAGCCGCCCTCACAGGTTGCTCTCCAGGTGGGCCAGGTGGGCCTCCAGTCAGGAGGGAGGTGGGCTAAGGGCAGGGCAGGGAGAACCAGCTCCTCCCTCTGCAGCTGCCACACCCCTAGGTGATAGGGGCACTGTGGGAGGCATATTCTCTCTGCAAGCTTCACCCTGGCGACCCCCACTGGAACTTGACCTAAAAGGTACCATGCAGCTGCCCCAGGTAAGCAGCCACACACAAAAAGGCCATATGTACGCCTGACAGACTCCAGGGATTCTCTTCCAGTGAGAGCTAGTATATTTCTTCTGATCATCAGCCTAACCAGCCACTATAAAACAGATAATTTCCTAAGAGGAGACTTACTAGCTCAAATTTCAGGAAACTACTCTATTAAAAAGAGGGGAGGGGGTACTTAGTAGGAAAAGACTTTTTAAATCAATAAATACTAAAGGTTAATAACTACCATAAAAACAGCAAAAATATCTTGGAAGTCTTGTTCTTTGTTATTTCGCAGAAGTGAATTTTCAAGTTATGTGTAAATATCTGGGTAAAACATGATAATTTGTCTAAAAAAAGTGATGAAAATTGTTGCTGACCTCATTGGAAGAAATGGCTTTTTAAAAATCTTTTTTTATTTTTGTATTTCAAATTCGGTGGCTCTGGAATGTAAGTTTGTGAGCCAAATGGCACTGAAAAAGATTCTGCCCTTGAAATTTACGATCAGATGATTCCTAAGTTTTTTAAAAAACAATTTATCTTTTTATTTTCATCTATTTTGTGAACCAAAGGCTCACAAGACAAACCACTCTAGTCATCATTAGAAAAGCTAGAGAAATGTGACGGTAGAGAATAAAATTCAGACAGTAATGGTGAATTACCTGCCATCTTTTTAATTGGTTTGATATATAACCCCAGAGGGCATACATGGGGAAGATAGAAACTTAGACCCACAGGGAGGAAGGAAATTTATAAACAACTAAAGTTCAAGTAGTGTGACTGGAAAAACAACATCTGTCCCTCTCTTCGAAGGCTTCTCATAATTCACTACAGAGCAACGTTGAGTATTGATTTCTGCCCTTCAGCTTCCTGGTCTGCCGTTCATCACTGTTCACCTCCCAGAGACTCCATGTTAGGAAACCACTGTTCATCAAGGTTTTTTCCTAACAACTCATAAAGAATTAGTGGAAAAGCAGAGATTTCAACTAGGTTCATTTGAGCATCATAATGCCTTCCTCAGTCAATCAGCAAGCATTCAGGATCCACCCAGAACCCAGTTTTCCTCTCCTGAGCCAAATAGTATATTCTAAAGTGCGTATCTTGGTAGAAACTCTTCCTTTACATCTGACTCCATGCAAATATCTCCTTTTGTTGAGCATTATGAGACTTTCCAGGCTACCTGGAAGAACTTGTCTGAGAAGGACCACTAAACTTTATATGTTAAAATAATAGCCAAATCTCCAATCCCTTTGTAAAAAATATGCCAAAGATGTTCCAGTTTGCTTAAAGGGCCTATATTTATTATCATCAACAGATTCAGTCTATTCCTTATGAGGCTCATTGAATCAGATGAATTCGTAGAATTATTGTGCTGGAAAGAACTTTAAGAAATCATTTGTTACAACCTCGAGCTCTTAAAAAGTTAAATGCCTAAAACTAGAGGAGAAAATGGGTTTCTTCCCAAGGAAAAGTTTCAAAGGACTGGGAGAAGCTACTTGCAGTTTTGTATAGAGGATTTTTGAGGGTTGGCGCAATCTCTGCAGGGAAGAGTGCTGTGATTAATCAGTAATAGGTCTAGGAAAGGGTGGACTGTAGACTCTGGCCCGACTTATCCAAGGCCGAGCATCTCTTCTCTCAGGTTTGCTTAAGATCTTCCTCCATCATGCATTGTCTCTGTTGCCATTCCTCATAAAACCTTTCCAAATCATCTTCCACTTTTCTCTTCTCTTCTGGAGACAGCAACAAACCTTTTCATCTTCCGTCCCTGGGCCTATTATCCAACGCTTTCATCATGTGGGATGCCTGTTTCTGCAGTCACTCCAATTTCTTCACATCCCTTTGAACAGCGGTGACCAACACTGAGCGTACTCTTCTAACTCAGGCTATAATCAGACGAATTCAGACTAGAAAGGAAACACCGCCTGTCATCTTCATGTTTCTTCATATGCCCTGGTACCACATGGGCTGTTTCATGATGTCATTTGACTTACGTCCATGCCAGGTCACTGTTCACTATGTTCAGACATCACTCTATAGCCCTCATTCAAGAGACAGATATTCAGAGACTTAATATCAGAATAATTTGCCCAAAAGGAGTCTCCAAAAGAGGGGAGTGGGTAGGAAAGTTTGGACAAAAGATGTTTTTTAAAAAAGAAAAAAGACAACCATTTTAAAATAAAAGCAGATGCTAAAAATGTTGAAAGGGGAAATTCAGTAAAAGGCCACATTTGTAAAAAGCAAATTTAAGCGAATCAGATATTTTAAACAAGAAGTTTCATGGGATACTAAATTAAAACCCCAAGTGTGTCCCAGATCCATGCCCTGTCCTCCCTTCCACCCTCCATGCCCACCCCTACAGGATCTGGTTGGGACCCGACATAAAGAGAAAGTGTGATGCTACTTTGAGGGAGCCAAAATTGACAATCAAACAATTTAAAAGTAAAATGCAAAACGAGAAGACAACTGAATTCAGACAGACATAAGGTCAGTCCCAAGTGAGTTGATGGATGTGCTCTGAAAAGCTTCCCCAGCTGGAGTCTAAATGTAGGAACCATGCAGCCTCCCAGGGATTTATATTTGGGGGTGTTTTAGGAACCTCCAGGATCACTCTGGAAGGGAACCCTTCAAGATTATCCTAGAACAACATTAGACTTGAAGGGGAGAGATACTTAAATGTTCACTTAGCTCTTTGTTCTTAGCCTGTCCATATCTGTTTATTATTTGCTCCCTCAAATTAATTCTTCCTCCAGCTTTCCTGTTTTGTTCATGGCATGGCCAGTTAGCTCCCCCAACATCTAGCCTTCGAAGACAGAATAATCTTTGTTGCCTTCTCCCTGGAATCCTGCTGAATCACACGGAATCTAAATCACACCTTTCTATTCATCTCTTCCATTCCCATCCCACCCGCTTTGCCCCAGTTCTTTTTTACCTCTTCCCTTAACTACTGCAATAGCTTCCCAACTGTCTCCCCACCTTCTTTCTCTTCTCCTACTCATCCTCTGAGAGCACATTCCAGTTATATCCTACCTTGCTCAAAAACATTTTATAGCTTCCCATCGTCCCTCCAAATCATTGTGAAATTCCTCAGAGTCAAGACCTTGGGCAGTGGAGATCCCACTCCACCTTCCTAAATGGTTCATTTACTATGATTTTGTTGGCCAATCTTTCGGTTTCCAACTTCTTTACAACTTCCAAAATTGCTGGGCGGTGCCTGTGGCTCAGGGAGGAGGGCGCCGGCCCCATATACCGAGGGTGGAGGGTCCAAACCCGGCCCTGGCCAAACCGCAACAAAAATATAGCCGGGCATTGTGTCAGGTGCCTGTAGTCCCAGCTACTTGAGAGGCTGAGGCAAGAGAATTGCCTGAGCCTCGGAGTTGGAGGTTGCTGTGAGCTGTGTGACACCACGGCACTCTACCAAGGGCAATAAAAAAAAACCTTCCAAAATTGCATCCACTCTTCAAGTTCATCTTAAATGCACATGCCCATGGGGCAAAGCTGGATGAGGACCAGAGCAGACTGCCCTAACGCAGGGGCCATTCTTGCCCAGGTCTAAAGGCTATACTACTTAGGAAACCCATGGATGTTCTGGGAGAATTTATGAGTGTCTTAATGCTATGGGAAAAAAAGTATGTGTGTACATTTTTATAGACAGGGCTTTAATGACCCTGAAGCCATAGGAGATTTGCTCTGCTGTCCATCACGATGTGCCTAGCAGTTTCCCCAGTGCTTCTCTCACAATTGTATAGGACATCTGCTCATTGCCAAGCACTGTGCTAAATTCTGAAGGGAAGAAACTGAAAGACAAGTTCCCTGTCCTCCTGGAGCTCACAGTCCAATGCTGGAAGCATGCAATTAAGTCCATAATGGAAGCATTCAATGAAAAAATGCACTGATGGAATATGCACAAGGTGCTGTGTAAATATTGACAAAGCTCATTACAGTAGGGCCTGGGATAGTTAGGCTGCCATTTCAGAAGTGGTAATGAATGTGCTGAGTCTTGCAGCATCAGTATAAGATAGTCAAATACAGAGGAAGAGAAGACTTTCAGGAATAAGAGTGGTATGTGAGGAAACACTCGCCAAAGCATGGACTAAATAGCACGTGACTTTTAGCTCAAGGATAGAGCGGACATGGAGAGAAAAGGCAGGAATAGACAGGTTAGGGACTGAATTCTATCCTGAACAAAAGGGAGGGGCCAATGAAGAATTAAAAGCAGAGGAATGGCACGATCATATTTGCATTCTAGGAAAATCAGTTTTTGCAACGGAGTGGAAAATGAGTTAGAGCAGGGAATTCTTATGAGTCTATTCAATTACTTTAAATAAATGCAATTAAAGGTCTGAACTAAGATCATAGCAAAGGGAATGGAAAGCAAGGGAAAGAGTCTAAAAAATATTGGGGAATAAGAATCAACAAGATACAGTTATTAATTAAATATGAAGAATGAAGGAGGAGGAAGCATGAGTGACACTTGGATTTCTGGTCTGTTCATTTAGGTGACAAGTGGTTATTTCCTGAGATGGGGAAGACAAAAGAAAGGAGGAGGGAGAGGAACCTAATGGCTCAGTTGAACTTGCAGTTCAGAGCTGGATCTGGAAAGCTGGTCTGAATCAAGATGAAGATTTTAGATCCATTGCACGATAAGTGGTCATTAGTTATATGGATTTTAATTAAGTCACTCGGGCAGAATGCAGAGATAAAATGAGCAGAAGGCCAAGAAGAAAATAAGAAGGTGCAGGCTAAGAGTATCCACTTACATTTACCATGGACTGGAGAACTTACACTTACTATTGACCTTCAGCAGAGTGCTCACTACAGATGCTGAGAGCAGAAGCAGATTGGCCCCGGCAAGGTTGCGGGTGCAGGAGGAAGTGAGACTGGAGCCCCGGGACTGGGCAGAAAGGGCCTTTGCTAGGCCTGTGCTCAGGGCTCTGCTCCCTCCTCGGCCACACTCTCCCCTGGGCAAGAAGTCCTTGGGCTCAGGGCCAAAAGAGTAAACCTACCTGCAGCCCACACCCTCCTGCCAGACTATGTTCACATTGTCCAGTCCTTGCCCAGATGTCCCCATGCTCACTTCTAGGCCCCCTTCCCTGGCCCTGTCATGCAGAGGGTAGACAGTATCACAGGATGGCCCAAGGGATGACCAAGAGGCAACCGTCGGCAAGATGGGAGAGGTAATGACTAGTCCTAGATGTGTGGACTGGAGTATCCGTAGGTAGCGCTCTTCATCCCTCTTGAGGTGGGATGGAGCGGAAATGTGAGCAGGTGGGAAGGTGGGCTATGAGCAGAAAGCCCAGTTCCCACTGCCTTACAAGCCACGCTCTTCCCAGGCATCCAAGGATTCTGAGCTTTTAAAATTTGATCCTGACCTCTATGTATCTTTATCAAGGTGGGACACCTTTTGTTTAACAGCTTATTGGGCCAGGCACATACCTCACATCTATAATCACAACACTTTGAGAGGCCAAGGCACGATTGCTTCAGGCCAAGAGCTTAAGATAAGCCTAGGCAACATTAAGACCCCATTTCTACAAAAATAAATAAATAAATAACCATGTGTGGCAGTATGCACCTATAGTCCCAGCTTCTCAGGAGGCTGAGGCAGGATGATCGCTTGAACCCAAGAGTTTGAGGCTTCAGTGAGCTATGATGACACCATTGCACTCCATCCTGAGTGACAAGGAGGGATACTGTCAAAAAAAAACAAAACAAACCTAAAAACCCAACCCAGCTTGTTAACTTGATATGTCTTCTAAATATGTAGATATATAGTGTTGGGGGGGGCTCTATCTGTGCTCTTATGCTGCTCCCACACATGTCAGGACAGAGCCTAGTGGAGAAAGACGATAAGCCAGACATCCAAGAAGCTTGCCTAGGAAGAAATGGCAAGAGGCAAATGATTAGGGTAGAATGGGGTGGCTTCTTGTATTTGTTTTCTTTTGCTTAAGATATGATAAACATAAACATATTTTATCCACACAAGAAAATGTCCAGTAGAGAGAGAGGCTGGAGATGAAGGAGAAAGAGAAATTCCTAGAGCACCCCTGAGGAGCTAGAAGAACATGGGATTCAAAAAGTTGTGGCGGTGGGTACCAGCCACAAAGAGTAGGAGCAGGGCTTATTCTGAGTCAGAAAGGTCCGTGGAGGCCCAGAAAGGCCCAGAGAGCGAATGAGTGGCTGAAACAAACTGAAATAGAACAATTAATAATTGTCTGCATTTATCTTTTATCTATCCTTCCAGGGGCTCTGACAAGTATTAAATACAGTGAGAAGTAAGGAATTTAAATTATCTGACGAAAGAAATTAGTAGTCTATTCCAGTATGCCACGTTGAAGTGAATTTTATCACTTGGTGTGTGGAAAGAAATCTAGACTTAAATATTATATATTACTGCCAGAATACCGCCTGGTTTTTTTTAAAACAAGGTGATGAAATATCAGATTAACTGGTGTAATTCATTTCGCTCATAAATCTAGTACAATAGTTCTCACACTCAATTTTGCAATGCCTACTTACCTCAAAAGCTATTGCAAAATTGTGCCCAAATACTCAAAACAGGTTTAATTTTGAGTCACCTTAAAAGTTGTAACTACGTTTGTGCTCTATGTCAGCATTTTATAAGACAGACTAGAAGTGGTGAAATAAAAATAAAAATAGTAAGATTTCGTTGGCTGCGCCTGTGGCTCAGTGAGTAGGGCACCAGCCCCATATACAGAGGGTGGCAGTTTCGAACCCAGCCCCAGCCAAACTGCAACAAAAAATAGCCAGGCATTGTGGCGGGTGCCTGTAGTCCCAGCTATTCAGAGGCTGAGGCAAGAGAATCGCCTGAGTCCAAGAGCTGGAGGTTGTTGTGAGCTGTGATGTCAAAGCACTCTACAGAGGGTGACAAAGTGAGACTCTATCTTCCCCCCCCCAAAAAAAGTAAGGTTTCATAATGCCCAAAAACCTGTTAACTTACTCTACTAAGTAGTTGGAATCATTTGAAAAGTTCCTAGGTAAACCGGATTTATCCCATGGATATGCTAATACAAGTGGGAGAATTAAGATTAATTTGGAACCATAAGATTGAGGACAAGAGCAGTCTCAATTTAAAAACACTCAATTTACAAAGCTATATACAAAGTGCTATCTCTCTCTCTGTGTGTGTGTGTGTATATATATATATGACACACACATATATACATACATACACACATATACATGTATGCATATATATATATAATATACATATATACTTATATGCATATGTATAGCCAGACAGAATAATGGTCAATACCATGGTCTCCCTCATTCAATGGCAAACACTGAACAGGGCCAGAGAACAGCCATTCCTCTGCCCTGATGCCACCACATCTTCTGAATAGGGGCCCATATTCGCTCTCCATCCCAGCCCCATCAGATACACTGTTGTTTCCATGAAGGGTTCAAAGGAGCAGCGGAAGGTCCTGATACAAGATTCCACCGCTCAGGGCTGGCCAGGGATTCCCCCATTCTCTAGGCCCAGGTGAGCTCAGATATCAGACCCTCATTTCCAGGCACAAACAGGCTGCCTTTTCCAGGCCCCACCGTCTGGGCTCTAACAAGATTAGGAACAAAGCAGCCTGAGACTTTTTGGGGTGGTTCCACCTTATGTAGAGAGCACACATCCAAATCCCTTCCCTGAGACAAAAACTGCAAAGACCTAATAACCTTGCCCCAGGGGAGGGATTGCTTTCAACTTTAAAAGGATATTTTTCCACCTACCAAATCCTAGCCAAAATGTAATTCTCCAGACAATATATACCCGTAGACAAAGGGCCCATGTGAGAAATATTCCGACCTGGGTCTTCCCCTTTGCCCGAGGCTCTCGTGCCTTTTTACTCCTTCTGTATTCCCTCTAATAAAATCCTAACTTACCACTGATCTGTGGGCTGTGGGTTCATTCTTCCAATTCCTGAGACCAATTACTGAAGAAGAAATTCTGGTATCAATCCCAGATTCTATAATTTAAACTAACTCATATCCCACTGACAATAAATTTAAAGATTATTACAATCGCAAGCTGGATTAGAAAAGTCCTTTTAGCCTATATCCTAAGTAAAATGGTTCTGCATTGTCCTGTTTGGAACTCAGAGCATATTTGTTACCAATTTAGGAAAATAACTTTTGGAACCAACACGTTCTCACATTGGGAAGGGCTCCATAGTCTCATCTTCCTCACTTCCCCCCTTCAGTTTATTTCTTACCATAATAAAGTCTCTCATTTGCCATGTATAAATGAGAGCCACAGTCATTCCTGAATTGGGAGTCACTCGGTAGGCTCCCATTGATGAGCAGTGATCGGTAGATTGAGCTTGAGCCTGGCCTGAGAATTGACACGCTGACGTCTTCTGCTGGTGATCCGGCCCTCCCTCCCGGCCCCAGCGGTGGCAGCGGCATCTGTCCACACCCATCGTGAGGTTTGCATGTAGATGGGCTGGAGAGACTGGGAAGCTGAGAGAATGCTTCTCCCGTACAGGTCCCCAGTGGGAGACAAAAAGGGCCCAGAACACAGAAGGCTTGGCATTTGGGGCAGAGAAACTGTTAGCCGGTTAGAGATGAAGCAGAGGTCAAATCTGCAGGGCTTTTCGGAAATTGCTTGTGGAATGGAACAGGGTCACAAGGAAGGGCTAAAGACCGGGAAATCCTTCCTCTGCCCGCCCCCCAGCATACTTCTCTCGTCTCTATGACTCCACAGAGCCTCCATTCTTTAGGTATGGAACTTAGCCCCAAACTAGGCTAGAGAAGACTGGAAACCCATCCGATTCATCTTCTCTTCCCACTGCACGTGTGGCAGGCGGCACCTAGTAATTGATCAGGACTGAGCGCTCGCCACCCCGCCCCCACCGCATCCAGAGTGGGCTTACCAAGAAATAAGGCCACGTGGGACTCCAAACCCTGCTTTCCCTGGGCTCCGCTCTGGGAGTTGGGCCCTCCTCTATGCCAAGTCGCCCTTCCTCAGGGTCTACTCTAAAATTTCCAACAAGTTTTCTTCGTTTCATCCGGCCTCTGTGTCCCAAAATCTAGCCCTTCCTTAAATGCATTTAAACATTTTCTGCTAGGACTTTTTTTAAGAGACAGAATCTGGCTCTGCCACCCAAGCTGGAGCACATTGACATCACATAACTCACTGCAGCCTCAAAGTCCTAGGCTCCGGTGATTCTCCTGCCTCAACATCCTGAGTACCTGGGACCACAGGCATGCACCATCATGTCTGGCTATTTTTTTTTTTTACTTTTTATAAAGATGGGATCTCACCACGTTGCCCAGGCTGATCTCAAACTTGGTATCTCAAGCAATCCACCCACATGTAATTCATGCTGGAATTACAGGCATGAATCGTGCCCACCCTCTGCTAGGACATTTTATCTGTGTAGTACTTTGGTATATTCTGGCAATTTCTTAGTAAATATAGAAAAGAGCTACTAAACATCCCCTTGGTTTGCATACACCTTCTAATAGAGGGTTTTTCCGAATTCTTTCCCATGAATGAAAGCCATGTGGAGTTTTGCACAGGGACTGCCATGGCTGGGGTCAAGGCAGAGTGATACAGTTGTCTATGAACCACTTGGTAGCTCAAGTTTATCACCATGATGAATAAATAATTTTCCTGTGGACCCCGTTTTTAAGTGGTCATAGGGAGCTCTGCAGTTCATAGTCTCTATACTCATAACTTAGACAAATTATACCTAAAAGTGTTAGTCAACCACTTTAATTCAATTTTACTCCACATCAGACATTTAATTCAACAGATATTTATTAAGCTCCTCCATAAAAGGGACTCTGACAATGTTCTATCCTTTCACAGCATATCTAAGCTCATCTTGAATGATGGTTCCCATGTCTTGCTATTTCATTACGTAAAAGAGGTAAGTATTGCCTGTATACATAAAGATTCCCACTGTTTAAGCTCTTTTAAATGCTTTATGAAAATATTTAGTAAGCCACTGCTTTATCCTCAATAGGAATGGTCCACTTCAAAATGGTTAATTTTATGTGTCAATGTGTCTAGGCTTCAGTGCCCCGATACATGGTCAAACGTTATTCAGATATTTTCATGAAGGTGTTTATGAATAAGATTAACATTTAAATTGGTAAACTTTGAGCAAACCAGATTGCTCCCCATAATGTGGGTGGGCCTCATCCAATCAGGTTTTTGAGGGGAAAAATGCCATCTTGGCAGCAGTGGACATCCTGGGTGGGGCTGGGAGTTTGTTGGAGACTCTGACTAATGTTGTCTCTGGAGAAGGGATGGAGGGATGGTCTGGACATTTGATTCATGACTGGGCATATGACATGGGGGAAAAAAATCTCTGGGAGAGCAAAGGGGAGAGAAGTGGGAGAGAGAAGTGGTCTCTCACGATAGACCCCCAGAACAATCTAAAGGCATCAAAAATTAGTGCAATTTTATTAATTGATTTAAAATATGTTGAAGTTTTATTTTCAGGTTCCATTGTGTATTTTTGGTGCATTACTCTGTGCAGTTATTTCATCCAAGACCAAAGGGCGCTGAAGATTGCTTACTCCACATTATAAACCTTCAGACCTCATGAGTATGTTGACTTGAGGCAGGCACACACACCATCTACCCTGTTCTTCCCCCACTGATCCCAGTCTTTACTGCTCACAGGGAGCAGTGGAGCAAGCTTCACTCATGGAGCCCATACAACTATGGCTGATATATGCAATAAATGGGCTGCTACAAATGTGTGGGGGGCATACCTTTGTGAATCACTTCCCAGTGTGAAGACACTGTTTCAAGAAAACTTTGCAAGTGTCTCATTTCTTAATGTCACAAGCCATTCTGATTTAAAATCCTAACCTCTCTCTAAGTATTAGCTTACAAAGTTTCATTTTTTGCCTGGGAGGTTTAATTAAAGCAAGATGAAACTATACTTAACAACATTCAGTTGCCTGAAAGAGTTATTACAGAAATGCCTAAGGTATTACCAGAAAGAAGCTTAATGTCTCAAATAAATGTCAAGTTTTCCAAACCAAACTCATAGGCAACTTAATGAGGGATAAATGTCACAATTATCTATACTTTTCCATTTTTTTTTTAAGAAAGAAACCATGCACACAGTGAAGGGAATCAGAATCTATTTTTATGTCCCCAGAGTTATAAACATTTGTATCAAAATATTTACAATTATAGTATATGAAATAATCTATGAATGAAGAAGCCAAATACAGTACTAGTACAACCCACCAATGTAATGCAAATTACATGAGACATAAATGTCACAGAATAAAAGTAAAAGACAAGGGAATACATGGTTTACTCCAGTCATAATTCAGTTTCTTAACAAAATGCAAGTATCTCTTTTGGATATATCTGATATGTAAGTATGTTTC
Source organism: Perodicticus potto (assembly GCA_963574655.1). Lineage (NCBI taxonomy): Eukaryota > Metazoa > Chordata > Mammalia > Primates > Lorisidae > Perodicticus > Perodicticus potto. The sequence continues at coordinate 17,923 of CAUYRH010006818.1, forward strand.
TGCACATAAGATGGCCTTATATATTCATGTGATAAGTAAATCATAATGAAAAAGTCCATCATCCCACCATCTTTGCTGGCCTAGCTCTCTAATCCCAGCTCTCAACATTTCCTTAACCAGAATAAACATAGAGAAATAAACTTAGTAATAGTCCCTTTACATAAATACCAGCAAACATGGCATTAACAACTCCCTAAACAGGAAAGGTATAAAAGAAATGGATGAGGAGAAACTAATGGAGAAAAGTAGGCAAGATATCTCAGGTTCTTCCTGGGGTAGATCTTATTGTCAGAGTAATAAAGAAAATGTCTCCCCGTTCACCCCCAAAACACCCTTTAGACAGAATCTGAGATGGCTTAAAATAGCTGCTCTAGAGCAGAACAATGCCCTTTTAGCCAGGAATAACATGCTACTTCTAAGTCCTATAAAGAGATGCTCCTGTGGCAGCAGACAGCTCAACTACCATCTGACTAGGTACCACAAGAGTTTTTGCCTTTTTTTAATGCTAAAGAAAATAATCTGCCCATCACCTACATTTTGATTTATCTTATGGGATTTTCTTATTTTCCTGGGAGCACAGGCATTCTGTTCTTATCATGACTATAAAATATAGTATGCTTAATACTTCACAATTAGGTAGCACCTTTCACCCAAGGGCCTGTTTGGTTGCAGTTTGGTGTGTGTTTTAATTAGCTTCCAGAAGTGCCTCACTTGTGAAATAGGACAGGAGAGGCCTTGAAGAAGTGACCACTTCAACCAGCGTTGAAGCTAGAGCTACAAAGCTCTGATCCCCAATGTGGATAATTAGACAAAACTTACTCAAAAGTTTAAAGTATAGTGGAAGTATAGTAGGATTGTGTTACAAGGAGCCATGTCTATCTCTCTCCTGTTATATACGTAACACTGACTGCATTAAGGGGAATCCTAAAACCATAACCCTAATATAACACTCTTGCAAGACTGCCACTTAGGTCTCCTAGTTTATGTGGTGCTTTCATTAGTGGCTTTAGAGAAACTCCAGAAGAGCTGCCTTGGTTTCAAGCAAGAGGCCTAGCAAAGTCCACGGCAAGAGGGCTCCATGAAAGACAGCCATGTGAGGTCTGGGCTGGGTTTTGACCATCCCCCAGGCCTTCCACTGGGAAAAGTTCTCTTTCTTGGTCTAGCTAACCAACCAAGTTGGCCTTACAAGCCATCTCTCTTCCTCCCATTTTGTCACTGAATTCCACAGAGCTAAGTATCTGTTCTTCAGAGGGGCAGTGGCTCGCTGGCCAAAGCCCCCCATAGTGGGCACTCCGGGCTGGAATGTGATGTGTGATGTTTTGCTTTGGGTCAGAAGGGCAGGACTGGCTTTCAGCACAAGCACAATACCTGCTCTTGCCAAAACTTGTACCGCTATTTTAACTTGGTGCACAGTAGGTATGTGGACCTCAGCGTGTGACCCGGATTCACCCTCGGAAGAGGAGCTGGTGGTGTGGCAGCTGTTGGGCTCCAGGCAGTGCGAGTGGCTGAAAACAGCTGGAGGCCAAGTCTGGTGGTTGGAGGGAGGCTGGCATCAGGGAGCATCAAGGTACTAGCCGGATGCTTTGACCCAAGGGCAGGGGCTTGGCAGTAGAGAATCTCCTCAGTAACCATTTGGGTTTTGGCCTCTTCCACTTTCTCCCCCCTCCCCGCACCCTCCCCTGTCTTGGTTTTTCCCATTCAGCATCTTCCACTTCCCTCCCAGGTTCAACAGCTTCCTCCTCCCACCCCCCTAATCCCCATGAATTTGTTCAGCCTTATTTCTTTCTCAAGACCAGATAGACGACACCAGTGATGAAGCTGAAGCAGAAGCAGATCCAGGTGAGGATGAAGCAATAGCCGTGGTGACTTTGCTGACCAGAAAAAGTGGTGTTAGCACCGTTCGCGTAATGGTTAGTGTACACGGATCCTCCGATCATAACGCATAGCCCTGCAGGGAGAGAAAAAGATGCATAGGTTTTGATTAAAATAAGAAAAAAGTTTTTATAACTTAAAGACCCTATATCCCTCATTGGCAATGGGAAGATAAACTCTGCCTGTTTGTCCCCAAACAGTAGTTTTGTCGATTTGCCTTGGACCAAGCTTGATGGTTGTGTTGCTAAATTAACAATGTCTGTGCTCTCATATCTGTGCCACTTTTGTGTGGCTGCAATTGTGAAGAAGAACACTGCACACTAGGCCCACCACCCAGCTGTCCTGACTGGCTCCCAGCATAGCTAGGAAGGTGCCTCAGGAAGACAAAAGAATGTGACCCTTTGCCAGACTGCACTGGGGACAGGACAGTAAGAATCACAAAAACCACATGCACTGTGGCAGTGCACATCTTTCCTCAGACCCCCACATTCTTCAAGCTTCCGGTGTAGCCATGCCAGTGATGCATGCGACCCCCACCCCCAACTTGGTATCTACCCAGGAGCACTGGTTTTAAACCATGAAGCAAATGAGTGTTCTTAATCCAAGGTACAAGAGAACAAATAACCACAGAAGAAAACTGCACCCAGTGGTTTCATTGATCAACTTCATCTCTTGAAATTGCCAGGAGCACTCATGGTTAAACTGACTTAAAAGTTTCTCCTACACAACCAATCTCTGACATGAATTAGATTTACAACATACATAACCTTTAGTTGACGTATGTTGCATTTGTTAAATTAGTTTTCATCACAATCAAGTGATCAATAAATTGTGTACCACAAACAATAACAAAAAAAGTTTCTGCTGCATAAGTTGGAGTCCGCCCTGAGATACTCACAGCACACAAGCATGGTGGCTCCCGAGAGGATGAAGCGGTTTCCCTTCTCCATGGTGAAGAGCTGGAACACGAAGACCACGAGGGAGATGACAGAGAAGATGATGGACAGAATCATGAAGGCCTGCACGGACTTGAGGGCATCTGCGGACACAGGTGAGGGGAGCAAAGGCATTAGGTCACCCCCGGGGCTGCGCGTTTCATGGCCACACCCCCATCAGCACTGGATCTACACCTTTATACCTACCATCGTTCGTATATGACAGGGTCTTATTGCAGAAACCCCCCTCACAGCCTTTCCAAAGACCGTCCGATGCGTTCCCAGACTGTGAAACCAGCCAGACCTAAAACCAGAAGGAAAGGAAAAGTTGATTAAAAGCTGACCCACTGCTTTAAAAAACAAAAACAAATCACCTTGCATCTGGACCAAATCTTAATCAAGGCGCTCTATTTAACCCTAAATACGGCTGAGCAGCCTATCTCTGGGTAGAAATAGGACCGGAGGTGGCGGGTTCAAACCCAGCCCCGGCCAAAAACCACAAATAAATAAATAAATATAAAATAAAATAAAACAGAAGTCAGAAAGGTCCCAAGAGACCACAGAGAGAAAAATGCGAAGCCTGAGGGAGGCTAACCTCCTTGGGTTTCACATTCTTCATGACTTTAAAAGAAATGGAAGTACTTCAACCAAAGTGATTTAAAATTCTAAGGTTCTAAGAAACAGAAACCCTGGATGAGGAAATTAGTTTTACATATGCACAATCCATAAACTCTATCAATATTGTTTCACTGAAGGATCTGGCTCCCCAGGGAGGGTAAAGTTAAAGAAAAACGTCCAGCTGAAGACAAGTAGGAAATGTAAGGGCTACTGGGAAAACTGCAATAAGTCTGGGTGGTCAATAAGCCACTTCATATAAACAGAAGGATCAAATTTGACTGCTGCAGCATGCAAAGTAGTTTCCCAGTAAAATAGCACAGCAAGAGCTTTCTGTGGGCACCGCTAAAAGTAAATGAGTGACCAGCACATATTCCCCAGGCTCTCTGATGTGTTGGCATACTTCCTACCTGGCCCAAGGAAAACAATTATCCTTCTGGAATAGAAAACAAATTCAGGGTCCTGTACACACACACACACACACACAGAGGAATGGCAGGGCCAAGAAGATGCAATCACCTGTCCTCTGTTCAGTAAACAACTGTATGCTGAGCCCTGTGTGTAGGGGGCCGATGACTGGCTGATATGCTGCACTTTGGCACTATTAATACCCTTTAAAGGAGTTTGTCAGACTTATCTTGAGAGATATAGGAGCTAGCATACAGAATGGCTAAATTACAAAATCTGGAGGAGGCCACCTGGGCAGGGGTTGTGTCTTAGCACAATTATGTTCAAATTCACTTTGCTTATAATCACACCCGGATGAATTTCCAAAGCTTGTCTGTCTGAATCTTAAAACCCATTGATCTCTTAACTGTAATAAGGACCTAAACAGATTCTGGAAATATCGTTTGCCTGTCCAGTGCCTGGTGGCCTTGGTTTTTAAGTCCAAGGAGCTGTTCGCTTTTTTCTGAGAAAATTGGGTGCCATAAACTACCACTAGAGGTCAGAGTAGACCAAGGTTCAGATAGAAGCGCCTGCATCTCTACCTCTGTACATTTTTGTGTTGTTTGGTCTGAGTTAACTCAGTGACACCAGGATAATCTTGCAAAATTTTACTTGTACATGCAACGCTCCACTTAAAACTTGAATTCATCAATCTGGCAATCAAAGCCTCTCGTCCTCTCACTCCTTCCTGTCCATCCTCCTACTCAAAGTTCCCAGAAGTGGCCAGGTGGGCTGTGGTGACTCTTGCCCATAATCTGGGAAGCTGAGGCAGGAGGACTCCTTGAGCTCAGGAGTTCAAGACCAACCTGAGCAAGAGGAAGTCCCTGTCTCTATTTAAAACAGAAAAATTAGCAGGGCGTTGTGGCAAGCGCCAGTACTGTCAGCTACTCGGGAGGCTGAGGCATAGGATCACTTGAATCTAGGAGATTGAGGTTTCTGTGAGCTAGATTGATGCCATGGCACTCTAGCCTGGGCAACAGAGTGAGACTCTGTCTCAAAAACAAAACCAAAGTTCCCAGGAGTAAGGGACGTTCTGTGTTCTGCTCCAGCCACATGGGTGGAGCCTTTATGGGTGGAGCCCTGACCAAAGCTGGCCCTTCCCACATAAGCACCTTCGCTGGCACCCTCACCTGGAGTGCATCTCTATGTTTTCTGCTATCTGTCTTTCACTAAGGGAAATCTTGCCCATCTATCAGTCCTCCAAGGTCACCTCAAGCTCCTCTGGAGCCGGTAGAAGCCCCTTTGGATCCTCCTCCAGCCTCTAAATGCCTACAGCCCTGGCAGGCTCACTCATGAGAACGCTCCCTTTTAACCTCTCATTATTTAATTGAAGTGCCAAGTGTGTATTTATTTTTTTTTCCACAACTGAACTCTTTTTTTTTTTTTGAGACAGAGCCTCAAGCTGTCACCCTGGATAGAGTGCGGTGGCATCACAGCTCACAGCACCTCCAACTCCTGGGCTCAAGCGAGTGTCCTGCCTCTGCCTGCCAAGTAGCTAGGACTACAGGCACCTGCAACCACACCTGGTCATTTTTTTTTGTTGCAGCCGTCATTGTTGTTTGGCGGCCCCGACTGGATTCGAACCCGCCAGCTCAGGTGTCCGTGGCTGGTACCTAAGCCACTTGAGCCACAGGTGCCAAGCCACACAACTAAACTCTGAAGTTCACAAAGGGCAAGAATTATGGCTTAAACTCCTTTTGTAGGACTTGATACATATATTTAAATGATTCCCCCATGGTGGAATGAATGAACAAAAGAACACTACTCACATTAGCAATGGTGGAAACAAACAGCATAACGACAGTGGCGATGTGGACCACAAAGATACCAGCCAGCAGGACCAACATCTTGGCTTTTTTTGTAACACGTGAACAAAGAGAGTTCTGAAAAGACAAAGAAAACAAAGGGACAAAAAAAGGTTACTGTTGGATTCAATAAGACAATTCCACTCTCCTACATGTGTGGGCTATCTGCTAAAATGGGGGAGAGTTGCAATAAAAATCCTCACAATTGTATCAAAAATTTCTGAAAACACCTTGTTAACATAGCTCCGATATGGCTAGGTACCTCTTCACCTATTTCCATATACCTAAATGTAAACATAATTCAGTTTTTTCTCGGGTATTCGCTTACTTATTTCTCCAACACAACCTATTTCCAAAAAAGAACAATATTTTATCAAAACTGCTAGTATTTTATTTTGTTCCTGCTTCAGAGGCTAAATGTAGGACTTTGATTTTTAAAGGACCTTTGTAATTTCCAGGTGGCTCTACAATGATATCATATAAATTTCCATTTTCCCCTAGAGACGTGTCCATGCTGCCTTCAAATTGCTCAACAAGCAATTTTAGAAGCAAACACCTTCTTCAGGGTAGTCACTCACACACTTCAGTGTTACTCAATGCCTACAGACTGAATAAGTGCCCAACTTGATCCTGGGTGAGCTATAAAATGTAAGAGACACAATTTCTATCATTATCATGCTGCCTGGTTTTCAACAATTATAATAACCTCATTATAGTTTAATGATCTGATCGCCTACTGATTGAACATTTCAAACTAGCATTACTACACCTGAGCCTTTGGGCTCTGTGTGCTTCATAGCAGAGAGCCTGCTATTGGTCTGGGCAGAGGGGTGTATTTCCTACAGTTAAGTATGACCATTCTGAGGGCTTTAAAATTCCTCAGCTTGAGATACCACCAAATGTGCCTTCTACTTATGCATATTTACACAAATTCCAGTCCTTCAGGACTCAATACAGAAGACAGGCAAATGCATAAATCACAAGTGGGGGGACTGGAAGCTAATATTGATTAAGAATGTATATGGATAAACAAAAGCTTTCAGCTATCATCTCAGCAGAGTAGAAGGGGGCCCATTGATCATAAAGCCCAGATAATAAAGAAAATATCAAGGACGCAGCAGGGGAGGCTACAATGATTGATGTCAGCTGCAGAAGGAGTGCTTTGTCACACCCAAGACAGTTAAAATGCCATGCAGGCTCACAGGGACATCACAAGGAAAGAGCTTGAGGTTACTCACACCCTAGACAGAACGGGGTGTGGACGCACCCATCTAAGCAGGAGATGTAAGCACACCCACTCATCTTTCTCTCTGCACCTCATTTAAGTGACACTTTGAGTGTGCTTGAATCACTTTCATGCTACACCAGGTATTTATTAGGGCTCACTGATGCTATCACTCCAACACTACAAACGCCTTTTATCTCGCCTCACTTTCCTCCATTGGGTACCCCCAAATCTAGAACAATGTACCAATGTACACCAGGGTGTCTTGCTCTCTGTGGTCAAGGAACTGAATAAAAGACAGACACAGGCTTCTACCATCTCATCACCCTGACCCGCTTCCCCAGTCTGGGCACTTCCCTCAAACCCTGGCTGTTTTTCAGGGATGTGTTCAACTGAACTATGAATGCAAAACTGGTGGCATTTATCCTGGACCCTCGGGGAGAGCTTGGAGCTTTCATGTCTGCCATTGGTAATCTCCCCACACATTCAAATCCACGTTTGCTTTTCTTGGCTTTTTGAGCACCTCCACGGTTCTCTGCATGACTTTAATGCACAGTGAGAAGAGGTTTTTGGATCAGACAGAGGCTGAGTTAGAATCGTGTAAAGTTATTTGACTCCTGGGTCTCAGCTTCCTCATTTGTGAGGCTGCAGTGCACGTGGAAATGTGAGGTTTAAACTGGATTATATATGTAAAGCACCCAGGAAAGCGTCTGGCACATGGCAGGTACTCGTAAAGGGCTTGCTTCACCTGTGGTTGTTATCATTCCTAATGCTAAGGGAAGCCAGGTTGGTAGCTGTTGCCAACCCAGTTACTTAAGCACCAGGCTGCTCCAGGTTAAATGCAGGTAATAAGATATCTCCTGCCGCATTGACGAGGCAGTGGGCATAAAATCTGTTTGGTTCTCCAAGAGATGTCCATGCTGTTTAACCTGGAGGGAGACCAGCAAGAAGATGCCCTCGGGAATGACCAGGAGAAAGTTCACTCTCTCAGCCCATCCTCCTAACAGCCCCCAGAGTCACACTCAGCAAATCCCCATCTCCTTGTCCCTTATGGAGAAAGGAATAGGCCATTGCTGGGAATCGCAAGTATTATATAGCCAAAGAGTCGTGGGTGTTCTCCTCAGGCTCTTTAAATTACTTTCTTATTGCTTTTGCTTCAAATTTACAAACATCCTCCTCCAAATAGGGGGAAGTAGACGAGGGGGTCAAGAATGGAATCTAACACACCAGGTGAGGTCAGGTCAGTGGGTGGCACAACACGCTGAATTCCCGCCCTGACGGGCTGTTGGGAACTCCGCAGCATTTTGCCCCCTCAGGCTGCTCTCTGTCCTGTAAAGTCAAGTCTGACGTCCTCCGCCCACCTCACACTCACTAATGCATTCATTCCTTCATTCATCATTAAGACAGGGTCTCGCTCTGTCTCCCAGGCTACAGCACAGTGGTGTCATCACAGCTCGCTGCAGCCTCAAACTCTCAGGCTCAGGCTACTTTCCTGCCTTAGCCTCCCAAGTAGCTGGAGCTGCAGGTGCCTGCCGGCATGCCCAGAGAACAGTATCCCTTTCACTGACCCTTCCAGCTTCACCTCTGCTGTGCATCGTCACAGCCCTGGGCCGTGTCCACAGGCTCTGTCTTCTGACTTAGCAGCCCCACCCACTACAGGCTGCAGGCAAATAGGCAACCCTTGGTGTCACAGATTCTTGCAATTATGCTGTGTCTTTCCACCGTGGAAAGGAGCAAAATGTCTTGGATTAGCAAATGTTCTTACTGTACAAAACACCCAGTTCTCTCTGCTTCTGACTACTGTGCTACCCAGAAGTAGGGGCTGTCCAGTTGGCACTATCGCATAATAGACATAACTTCTCCATCTTCTCACTGCCCCACATTCTCCAGGTTTTATTAGTATCAGCCATTGTCAGCTTTGAGGGGCGTCCACTATTTTCAGTGGCCTTCTGCCAATACATTTGAAAACCGAGTGAACTATCTTTGTAAATGTCTGGGCTGGAGCTAATCTCCCGGTTCCTATGGCGTACTAGACAGACGCTCCCACCCCACTCAACAGAGAACCCTCAGTCTGGAGGGAGGCGATCTTTGCGGTCTCTATGGAACAGCATCAGTGACCATCAGGGAGTAACGGGTGAGCATCAGGGACTCTGTCTAAGAGCAGAGTAGAATAACGGAAGAGCCCAAGCCCTTGAGACTTCTGCCCACCCATTTGCTTGCAGCATAGCTCGCAGGAAGACTCGTTTCTTCACCCACTGTGGGCACTGAAAAAAGGCCTTTTCTGAGCATTTATATTATTGGAAGTATTGGCTGCTACAACTTTCTTCCTAAGGAGTGTGTTTCATGGAAACAATAATAGACTTCTTCTTCACAGCCCTGTAAGACCCCTCTGACATGCTATGGGTGGCACTCTCCTATGGTATACATGGCCTCGTCACAGCTGGGCAGCTCCCCCAGGAAGCGGAGAATGCAAACAGCACCGCAATTCTCCATACTTCGGAGCCAGGGCTGCTTCTGGCAGGGCAGCTGGTGCACTGGGCAGCCTCAGCGTCTGTTATTGGTTGTTGGGAACTCCCAGAAGAACCTTTATTTGTGGAGTTTAGACTCCCCCTCTAGGCCACCAGAGCTAGTTGTGTCGTTGAAGGGTAGGTCATCCACTGACTTCTACCCACTCCTGCGAGTGGGGCAGGGTCTGCCTCTCCCCTCATCTCCCAACATGCTCGGCACAGGAGAGATCAGGACACAGGGGGTAGAAACTGAGAAAGGTACAGGAAGGCATGCGTGTTGACTCAAAGAGCGTGATTCCTAAGGGAAATGGACGTTAGTGCCTTGGAGCCACACCCGGGTCTCCGATACCCCTTTTCCGTTCTTCCTTCTGCCCTAAAGGACAGGTCTGCCAATTCCCTTCTACTTGGTCATTCTCCTTTCTGACATTGCTCAGACCACATGACAGCAGTGGCCCCTTTTTATGCTCTGAGCTCCGATGCAGGCCTCACAACCACTGACCATTCTATGTTTGGACGAAGTACTTTGCTGACAGAAAACTTACTATAATTAGTAGAAATAACCCCGAGGATTACAACTGCTGGTGAACAATTATAAAGGACTAACTAATGCAGGGGTAGGAGGGAATGGAGGGTAATAACCACCCTCCAGTTGTTTCCACCCATTTCAACCAGGGAGTGTCCAACCTGTATCTCCCCTCTGCTGCACATTGGAAGAATAAGAGTTGTCTTAGGCCACACGTTAAATATACAAACACCAACAAAATCTGATAAGCAAGAAAAGGTCTGCGCCTACTTTTCATGGTATCTGACACCACTGACAAGCAAAAAAAAACAAATCTTCACAAATGAGCATGAGGCCCGTGGGCCGCAGGTGGGACACCCCTGAAAACATTATTGGCTTCTTCCCTTCCTCTCGCATCACACACGCACAATGAGAAGAATCAAAGGAACCTCGTCCTGAGGCTGCCTCACAGCACCTCTCTGTCTTGCATCAGGTAAACTAACATTTGGGGGGTTCTCTGACCAGTGAGAAGTTAATCAAGCCCCCGTGGGAGACTTTCCTTTTCTGGTGGGTAACTAATTGTGGGTGGCTTTGAGAATAAGTGGCTTCTGAGGAACCGTGGGGAAATTGAGATGTGCATAATCTGGCTCCTCGTGGGCTGAGCTAGGATCAGATAACTTCTTCCTGTTGTGGAGTCTGTGTGCTTAGTGAACGGCCGCAGGAGTCTGGGGGAGCAGTTCTTTTGAGGGGTGGTCTAAGGCACAATAATTGGAAGCAATACAGCAGAGCACAGTAACCACAAGCCCCTGCTCCAGCGAAGGAAGTGGTGGAAATCCTGGGGTTTGAGTCACACTCAGTGAGCCTGGGGGCTGAGACAACAAGGGCTCGGGCCGATGTGAACAGCGGGGCCATCTTACAAGGCTCAGATTTCTGTGACTCATGTGAGAGTGGATGAGTTTCTCCCCGATGAAAGGCAGCATGGAGGCCTTCTCTCCGAGGCCTTCCGTGTGGCATGTGGATGATCTTGTCAGCATCAGCAGCCAGTTTCTGTGTTTCACTGGCAGCCTAAGACAGTCTAGGCTTTTCTGGGGGAGAAGGCAATCATGCCAGATGCCAAATTCCTTATCTCCCCTTCTTTTCATTCCCAGTTGTATTGCCCAAAAACCTCACAGTCCAATCATGAGTTCCTAATCTCCGTTATTTATCATGCATTTCATTCTTACTTTCCACTCCCATTGCCACTGTCCTGTTTAGGTCCTGGGCCACGCTGCCAAACTTGCCCACCAACCTCCCTGTATTATACACTCTCTACTGCCACTGGGTTAACTGACTTTGTCACACCTATGCTTAAAAACCTCCCAACAACCCACACTACCACCCCCCGTCACCAGGAAAGGGGCTCCAGATGCCTCATGCTGACCCTTATAATCTTAGAATTTGGTTTCCAAAAATAAAAGCTCGACTTTCATGTCCTTTCTCTGGTAACTACTTATCAAATTCTTTTCAACCAAGCAAAAAAATCCCACCTCTCTCAGGAAGCCTTCCCAGATACACTGGTCAGAGGAAGTCTTTTTTCTCCATCCTATCCTATAACTCTTACATAGTCCTGACAGACTGCCTGGAAACAGAACTGCTTACAGAGTTATCAGTGGATGTGTTTGGCTTCCCCATCCCTAAGATTTTAAATCCCTGAAGGGAGAGTCTCGTCTATGACAGGTACCAAATACATATCTGTTCAATGAACAAATAAATGAATTAGGATGACAGTATTTTCTTCTGCACTGAAAATTAATCAATGTTTAAATACCTGAAGGTTTCCTACTAAACAGAATTCTAGAGGGAAAATGCTTCCCTTTTATTTTACATAGTTTTCCAGAAATTATTTAATACGTCACTGCAACTATGTATTCAGCATCTTATTATATCCTAACTTTATATTGTTTCCATGGAAATACCCATGTAAATACGTGACTATTTCATGAGCACCTTTGGCATTTGAATATACAGGGGTATTCTGTGTGTTGCCTTTTGTTCATAAACAAATAAGGGCAAAGAAAATATCTGAAATTTATAAAGAACTAATTTGCATAATTAACTTTTCTATCTACCTCTTTGAATTATAGAATCTCTGGACTGAAGGGGGGTGTCCCAAAATTTTTCTCTATTTCATGAAACTCATCCACACCTCTATGCCACAGATCTATCTGAATCATGCTTAAACTTCTCCAGTCATGGGGAGCTCACTACCACCAAGATCCCCTCCTTGGAAAGATCTTTCCAACAGTGCATCTGAGTGTGCTCTTGGCAACAACCACCACCAATCTCAGTTCTTCCGGCTGGATTACCAGACTAGACCCCTGCTTCCTTCTTCTCCCATGGTTTCCTTTGTGGCAGAACAACCTGGTCATCAGAGAAAGTCACCAGAGGACCTCATCTTAGATCCCCAAATCTCAGGCAAGTCATAACACAATCCTGAGATTATTCTCTTGCTGGACACTCCTCTGTCTTGTTGTCAGCTGGCATATTTCCAACACAGAAATCCTCATCTCTTTCTGGATACTTGCAAACTTTGAAACAAGTTTTGTCACATCATCTGACAGAAGACACAGTGCTTCCTCCAAGGCATGAGAAAAGATGAGAGGCAAAGCCACTCCTGGTCCAATGGACCCCTGTGTCGGCCCCTCTCTCTCTACACCACCCTCGTCGTCGTCCTGGCAGCCCCCACCCTGCAGCTGCTTCTTCTTCCTAAGGAAGCTATGTGGGATGGTACAAAATTCTTTCTCCACACCCCAGGATCATTTTGCTTCTGTTGGTTTGGTTTGGTTGTGTTTCTTGCCCATTGAGGATCATTTGGTTTGGCAAATGGATGTCCACAGAACACAAAAGAAGAAAAGGAAATGCTCCCTTCTGGGAGAGCCATAGAGGATGTGTCTGGAGGTGGGAAAAGCGGGATTAAAGGCAGGTTGAGTGGACGAGACCTTGGATGAGCTCTCTGGCCATTGTTATTGTTGTTTTATGTCAAGTGTACTTTTCCATTCTCAATATTGTTCTTTCGTAGGAGTGGAAAGGGGGGGGCTTAATTTCTCCATGAGAAATATGTGGAGGAAAAGGACCCTAAAGGACTGTTTCCTCCGGACTCTGGGTATGTCATATTTGGCAGAGAAGGAAAGAACTTCAGATTGCCCCTCGCTCTGTGCAGATCATATTGGGGCCTGATGTTTTTAGATACAGGGCAGCTTGTAATGACCAGAAGTATCATCCATCAATCAATCAGCAAAAGTAACAGGGAGGGGCCTGCTCCAGGGAAGACCACTATTCTTTTTCATTTCTCAAATGTGGGCCATCGTAAAAGAGGTTATTAGAGAAAAAGAAGTGTTTATTTGGCACTGCTGTAGACTAGCATAGATGCTCACCTAGGAGTTGGGAGATGGGGCAAGCATGTTATAAGAAAGAGAGAGGGGGAAAGAGGGAGAGAGGGAGAGAGAAAGAGAGAGAGAGAGAGGGAGGGGGGAGAGAACGCACATACTAGAGAATCAGAGTTTCATAAAAATTCTACCAAGCCGCTGACCTTGGAAAAAATCACATGACCCCTGTGGTCAGTGGCTCCCATGGTTTCAGAGTACCCAGTGATGCAGAGTGCAGAGCTTAGGCGCTAGTCCTCACCCCACCACATCTTAATTATGACCTAGAGACCTCACGAGGTTAGCATGAGGACTGAGGCCCATGCCCAACACACAGCAAGGGCTACGCAAGTGGTGGCTATTATGTTTATTCCTTTGTGTAAAATGAGAGGGTTGGGCCAGGGGAAATGGACTTTCAGCTTCTCTGGCAGAATCTGAGGGCCAACAATTATGCTAAAGGCGAACAAGCAACATGAATATTGTTTTTGCAAATGCTCCCAAGGAGAATACCTCTCTCTCTTATTTCCGCTCATCCTCCTTTGTGGAGGGGAGGGAATAGATCTGGGCAACATCTGTAAAAGCAGAGGTCAGACCTGGGCTGTGAAGCCTGAGCCCAGCCCACCCCCAGACTGCAGCTGGTCAAGTGATCAACAATGTCCCCTGGGCCTAGACGGAAGCATCAGCTGCCTTCTGCTTCTGACAAAAGAGGAATGTTCTGACAGCCAGAATGTCTTCTGGGAGAAGTTGCCAAGATAATAACCAGGGTTTGGGAAGAAAATCAGGGTGTGGCCCAGCCCCAGCGGCGCTTGGGCGTGTCCAACAGTAGATGGCGGCAACAAGCTTCAACCAGCAGAGCTGCAGCGAGCCGGGCGGTAGGGGCCGCTGCTCAACCAGGGACACCCCAGGTGCATCAGGTGGGCTGAAGGCTTCTTTCAGGCTTTCAGGGCAAAGTCATTCATTCTTTAGAGGTTTGGAGGCATGGAGGTCATATAGTCCAACCCCCGCCAGAGGAGAAAATGCACGTCCCCAAAGGTAAAGTCACAGGCAGAACTGAAGCCACCGTCGCTCATCTTCCAGGCCTGGCTCTTCTATTCAGCATGGTTTTCTTTCTCCTGTCTTTTGCGTTAGGGTTCTAGAACTTCTACCAGATCTTCTCCCAGAACATCTCCTCTACCTCTGTTCCTCCCGCCATCTCTGAGTTAGAGAGTCAGCGCAGCCGCTCAAAACAGTGCAATGATAAAATCAAAGGCCATCGTGTCTTCCTGTCCTATTGTTGAGAAGGCCCACCTAGCAGAGCCCAACCATATGCCAAACCATGTGCCCCCTCTGCAAACTCACAGACAAGCTTCCACTTTTCCATCCGGGGCCCCGCCTCAGCTCAAGAGTCCCCTCCCTGCCCAAGCTCAGAAAATGTCTTTCAGCCAAGAGAAGGCCCAGGTCTCAGCTCCAGAGCTCCCTCTCCGACATCAGTGTGAACACGTGAGCTTACCCCAAACGAGTCATGAGTCATGTCCGGGGGAGCAAATCTCTCCAGTCCCCTTCTCCAGCCCCCTGGGGGAGGGTCTTTGACTATTTGAAAAGGAGAGGTCTAAGGCTCAAGGACCTCATTTTGCTCTCAGCTCTGATCTGACATGAAAGAAGACGAACGCCAGGGAACTCAGAGCCTTGTTGGCACAAACATTTAATGGAGGCACAAATGATACCGAGAAAGTAATTGGCCATATTTTAAACAAGAAGAAGAAGTGGCCTAAGCAACAAAAGAGTCTTCTTGGGAGACAAAAAACAGAATTTTGACCTAAGGACTGTCCTGAACTATTAAGGCCGGGCGGTCCCCAACAGGAGTCAGGGGAGGAAACACCCTCACCACTTCTCCTTTGCTCTTTTGCCTCCTCCCTGTCTTCTTCTATCCACTCAGCTCTCTCCTTTCCTTCTGGGCCTTTCCATCTGCCTTCTCCTCCAACACGCAGGCTTGGGGAAACACACAGCCCGCTTGCATTCCCCCTTCCCTCCTGACTTCTCTCTCTTCCCTTCCCTCCTCTCGAACTGCCCCTCACTGGCTCTCGTCCACACCCTCGCGCTGCAGGGTCTCCCTCCTTGAGAAGAGGGCGGAGTTTCTTTCCCAGGACCAGCTCGGTTTCTCCCTGAGCCTGATTTTGGTGCCGGTGAATGCATCAGATAGCTGCCCCTCCTCTTCTGAGCTGGCACCTTTTCCGTCTCATTAATCAAGCCTCTTCCTTTCCCTCCCAGGGCTGGGTGAAGGCTCATGCTGATCTGACAGTAAGCCCAGTGAACACTGGGCCAAAGGAGTCTCTGTGTGGGCAGGACAGAGGAGGCTGCCTGTGTCCCCGAGGCACCTAGAAGTCGAGAATCTTCTGCAAAATGTTCATTTGAACACAACCTGTTCCCTTGTTTCACTTTCCTGCCAATTTTTATGGATTAAAGCAGCTCTTAGCGTGAACCCAAGAGATTTCTCAAAGGAGGAATGGTAGGAACTTAGAATTTCAGATCCACGTGCGGTCTGACAGGGCCACCAAGTTCAACCTTCTCAAGCAAGGAGTCAACGCCTTGCATGTGGCCACACAGCAGAGTCGGGACAAGACCCCTGGCCCTCTGTCCTCCTAGTCAACTGTCTTACATTTACTCCAGGGTTCGTGCCACAGTTTCAACCTCTGCCAAAAGAATTTTTTATTTTAACTACTCTGTTTGGAGAAAGAATTCATGAAGCAGGCTCAGGATATACAAAAACCACCACAGCATATAAGGTCAGGAGTTCCAACAGCACAACAGTCCATTTCAGCTCCAGGGAAATGCCATCTCGACAGTAGGGACAAAATGTTGACCCACATGGTTTGTTAGAAAGGAAGTGAGGGAAGCAGCAGTCCCCACACATTTTGTATTTCTACCTTTATGCTTCAAGGATCAGTGACACTCCCAGTTAAACTGAGAGGAACAGTTTCACCTGGTCAGGGCACCAGGGACTAAAGTGTTAAAAAGCCAACTCAGGGGCAGCGCCTGTGGCTCATCTAGTAGGGTGCTGGCCCCATATACCGAAGGTGGTGGGTTCAAACCCAGCCTCGGCTGAACTGTAAAACAGAAAAAAATAGCCAGGAGTTGTTGCGGGTGCCTGTAGTCCCAGCTACTTGGGAGGTTGAGGCAAGAGAATCGCCTAAACCCAGGAGTTGGGGGTTGCTGTGAGCTGTGTGACACCACGGCACTCTACCAAGGGCAATAAAGTGAGACTCTGTCTCTACAAAAAAAAAAAAAAAAAAAAAAGCCAACTCAGGGTGTGTGTGTGTGTGTGTTAGTTGGGATTGAGGTGTTGGAAATTCAAGTAAAACCCTAACTGGAACCATATTTGGGCTTCCTTGATTACTGAAGAGCAAACATAGTCCAGAAATTCAGGTTCTTGGAAGAACTAGGAAGCGTATTAGAAAAGGGAGGTTTATGGTCAGAAAGTTCCTGTTCTGCACTGTGAAGGATTATGAGCTCTTCTCAAGGGGTTGATCCCCAGATTGCCAGCCAACAATTAGGTAGAGGCCTGTTCCTATAATTACCATGACAGGTGGTGACAGGGTACCAGTGTGGGCTATGTGTATTATGGACAAACTATGGCACAGTCCCCAAAAGGCCAAGTTGGAAGCCTGTGCTTCTAGTACTACATTGGTTTAGCCCTGACCTGGTAAGTAGCAGGACTGGGTGTGACCTTCTGAGTATAGCTGAGAGTCCCAAATGCATCTGAGCTTTGTAGGAGGCTGTGTGTGTACATGCAGTAAGTTAAGGAAGGAGCCTTATAAAAGTGTTTAGAAAATGAAATACCTCAGAATCTAATCAGGTGGGTATGGTAGACCACGTGCATATAGTTTCAAAGCTTCAAAAATGCCTGTTCTTTCTGAGCCTTAGGCCAAAATAGAAGAAGAAGGTGGAGGAGTAGGAGGAGGAAGAAGGGGAGGGAGGGAAGAAGAAAAGATAACACAACATGGATCCAGCCATCAGGTTGTAGTCATTAAATATTAAATAAGGGTTAAAAAATATATTAAATACAAGGTAAGGGTTTAGAGGATCAGGAACATTGGGTAGGGCAACGACAAAACAGAACGGATACTTTCTGGGCCATTTCAGCCCCACAGAACCAAAGAGTTATAAGGAAGCAATTTTGGTCAATTGAAGAAACTCTAATAATAAGAGCAATCCCACAAAGGGGGATGAGCTCCTTCCCCACCCCCACCATCTGGAAATTTCAAGATCTGTTGGTCGGCCATTATCCGAGATGGTGTTAAAAATGAGATTTCTGCATGTGGTAGGAAAATAAATGAGTTAATCTCCAAGATCCTGCCCAAATTTAGAATTCTGTAAACAAAATAAGGATGGACTGGAGCTAACCAGCCTCACGCCCTTTTCTGTGTCCATGTTCCAGGCTCTGCATCAAATCACTTTTGCCTCATGCCTGGGCCTCTTTCCAGGAAGCCTCAGGGCGAGACAGAGCTAGGTGTCTGACTGTGCTCTCTCCAGGGCTCCTGGCAGATCTGGCACTACCTGAAATCCCCAGAACAAGCCAAGCAGGCCTGTATTCCCAGGGTGGTCCCCATGAGGCAGAGTCACAAGGCTGGGGACTGGATGGGAAGCCGGAAGGGTTCAGAAAGCCACAGTGAGGCCTTTCCGTAGTCCACAGAAGGGGCGTCTTTCCTTTCCTCAGAGGCCTGCCCAGGAGTCCTGGGAGGTAGCCAGTTTCTGAGGATGTCATCTGCTCTGGGTCGGTCCTTGATGGATTTTTGCCAACTCCCAGGACAGTTTCACACCCATAAACAATGTAAAATCTGGGGGGCCCTTGGCCAGAGCACCAGACAGGATGTCCTTCAGCCCCTCCCTGCCCCCCTCAAAGCCCTCCCTCCACCCCTGCCCCATTCTTCTCAGTGTGGGTGGAATTGGATCTGCCATGGGGTGGGGGGGGATGCGGTAGTGTCAGAGCTGAAATCCAGAAAAACTCCCACGGCCCAGGGACTCTCCCACTACTTCTGGAAGAAGAGCAGCATGCAGAAATCAGAACAGCGTTTTTTAAATTGTCCTCAAACTCCAGGTAATAACATACCTGTAGCATATTTTCTCATTTATAAAGCTATAGTATCGAGTGAAACTCTCCACAGATAATGCAATTTATGGTGGTTTACACCCCCAGAATGGTCGGGGTCCTCTGTTTGCTGACTGGTTAGGTGTGTCTTATTACTTTTAATCTGTGCAGAACTAGAACAAAATGTGTATTATTCTCACGGATGCCTTCACTATGGCTTTAATAATGCCTTCCCTAATCCACATCCCTGTAAACTGGAGATAATAAACATTTGAAGTAAATGTAGGAGTTCCCTTCATCTTGAAAAGCTGCCCTTGTATCTACTTAATCATCCCCCCAGGGGCAGTTCAACAAGGAGCATTGCCTGCCCCACACAGGGCTGATTACATTTAAAGTGTGTGTGTGTGTGTGTGTGTGTGTGTGTGTGTGTGTGTGTGTGTCTAATCTTGCAGCATTTCTGAAGGAAAAGCCTAACTTCATCAGACAAGTTGAATCCTGTTATTCTCCTCATCTCGTTTACATGAGGAAAAAATAGACCAGTATCTATATTGAAATGGGCCACACCTTGGTAGATACTCAACCAAAATGCCAACCTTAAAATAAAAAAAAAAGGCAATAGAAAAAGCACCCTTCTCTATTTCTCCAGATTCACTTTATGATGAGCATGATTGTTTGCATTCGTATAACCACATTTTGGGAAAGAACGAAAAGATAAACTTCCCCCAAATAAGCATTGCCTTCCGCGCAGAAAATTCCTACATCCACTTTTGAAAATTTTCTTGTATCATTTCTGGTATATATTATTTTTTTCACTCCACACAGAAATGCTGCTATTTCTGGGGTGGACGCCCACAGCCATTCAATGATTTTTTTACAGGAACAGAAGTTCCCCTGCCCCACCCTCCTCTCCAAACCCAGTTTCCCTCCACATCTGGCCAAGAGGGGAAGGAATCTGGAGTCCACATCAGCTCCTGATTCCACCAAGTAAACCCCTCCCATGTCTCATTGGAAACATCATTTGCCTCCCTCTTTCTCTCTCTAACCGTTTTCTTTAAAGAACCCAATCCCCCTCTTCCCATCCTGTGAGGAAAAAAAAAAAAAAAGCTCGAATTTAAACAGAAGTGAACTGACAAACCAAAGGGCAGGAAAAAACGGCAAAAATAAAGTGAAAACCAGTTAACTATCCACTACCATGCAACAACGACAAAAAAAAAAAAAGCCCAGCAAACGAGCAACAAGCTGAGAAACAATTCAAATCCCAAAGGAAGTAAATGGAATCAAAACGGAGGAGCTGGATGCAAACATCTGGCAAGTTCAGTCTGTGATTTCAAAGGTGTGCGGTGTTCCCAGCGTAAAGAATAACCTGTCGCCGTCGGTTCAAAGTCCCTGCTCCCTCCACATCTTCAGGGTACAGAACTTGAGTACTTCAAGAAAAGATTGCACCCCAGCCCCTCTGATTTCTCCTGACTCCCTCCTCAAAATACATTATTCTGAACTTCGTGGACAAACTTGTTGTCTCAGTATCCACTTTTAGCTAAAAGTTTCAAGGACTCGATTCTTAGAGAATTGTAGAAAAACAGCGAAGAACAGGAAAAAAAGTGCAAAGCTAAGATGAAATCAGAAGGAGAGCTGTGGAAAGAGAGGGAGGAAATTTGCAGAGTTTCCCTGTGGCACTGGTAGCTTTCCTACCTGGAGGGTCCTGGCGACAGAGGCTCAGAGTGGCTGCCGGTGACGGGTGCTGGCAGCAGCCTGGTCCGCTCTCCTGGAGGTTTGCAACCGCACTGATGGGGAGGGACCCGCCTCCTGAGGTTATAAGTTTCCTGGGCTGGTGTGCTAGGGTGTGTGATGGGCGGTGTCTTTTCACTGTTTTAAAGGAGTTTCTATGAATCAGTCTGGCTTAAAAAAAAAAAAAAAGATTTGTTGGTAAGCTACGCCCTGCTAAGTTGGCACTTAGTCAAGAGCGGCTGGGAGTGAGCCATCAATTCAAAGAACCCTGTTGTAGGCTAGCTCTGACTCAGACACACAGACCACAGTGGAAAAAGGAGTGACAGTGCTTCTCATGAGTAATAGGAGTCACACAAACAGACGTGTTTACTGAAGCCCATTCCTCCTCACCAGAGAGGAGCCTGGGTTACCATGGACACGAGGCAAAACACAGGGCTTCAGCAGGGGATGGGAGGAGGAGGGCCTGTGTCCTGCTAATTAAACCCCTAGCTGATCAGCCCATCCTTCCTCCCCCCATTAACTGCATCAGCTGGTGCTCACCACCGAGTGATCAGATTTATTTCTTACATTCTTCCCTGTGTGACCCTGGTGCACTGTCCCGTGAGTGGCTGTACTATAAGACCCGGAAGCTGAAGGGGACACACCAAGAGCCCTGGGAAGCCTGCCTCGGGGTGATGGAGCACTGCTGAACAGCAGACCAACCCTGATCTTCGGTTACGCTCTGCACATGCCCTGAATGCCCCGATGGCCCCTCCACATTCCAGGAGGAAGTCCTCTAGATAAGAACCTTGCTCTCGGGTGGAGCCTATGGCTCAGTGAGTAGGGCACTGGCCCCATATACCAAGGGTGGCAGGTTCAAACCCGGCCCCGGCCAAACTGCAACAACAAAAAAAAATAGCCGGGCATTGTGGCGGGCAGCTGTAGTCTCAGCTACTCAGGAGCCTGAGGCAGGAGAATTGCCTAAGCCCAAGAGCTGGAGGTTGCTGTGAGTAGTGAGGCCACGGCACTCTCCCAAGGGCGATAAAGTGAGACTCTGTCTCTAAAAAAAAAAAAAAAAAAAAAAAAGAACCTTGCTCTCTGATCTCCATGTAATAATCCCTTGGACCTTGTTCCACAATTGACTTTCAAGAGCTCCACCAGCAGCATAATCATCACAAATACCTCCCTGCACCACTCCTCTCTTTCAATGCTGGTGGCTGGAAGGGGCCTGAGAAGTCACTTAATCCCACAGCCTGGGAATTCCACTGGAGAGAGCAAGAGCCCAGATGCCTGAGTTCAAGTCCTGCTCCCCCACTTACTTGCTGTGTGACTTTGGACAAATCACTTAACCTTTCTGTCCCTGTTTCTTCATGCATAAAATGGAGATATTAGGTACCTTTCTCTTAGAGCTATGGTAAGAAACACATGTACAGAGCTTACAACAATGCA
This sequence comes from Perodicticus potto, assembly GCA_963574655.1. Lineage (NCBI taxonomy): Eukaryota > Metazoa > Chordata > Mammalia > Primates > Lorisidae > Perodicticus > Perodicticus potto. The sequence goes on from CAUYRH010006818.1 coordinate 39,450, forward strand.
TATAGTAAGCACTGCACAAACGTTAGCTACAGGCTCAGTGCCTATGGCTCAAGGGGCTAAGATGCCAGCAACATACACCTGAGCTGGCGGGTTTTCAAATCCAGCCCAGGGCCACCAAACAACAATGATAGCTGCAACCAAAAAAAAAAAAAAAAAGCTGGGCATTGTGGCAGGAACCTGTAATCCCAGCTACTTGGGAGGTGGAGGCAGGAGAATCGCTTGAGCCCAGGGGTTAGAGGTTACTGTGAGCTATGATGCCATGGCACTCTACCCAGGGTGACAGCTTAAGGCTCTGTCTCAAAAAAAAAAGAAAGAAAAGTTAGCTACAATGATTATTTTACTAAAGAAGAAATGCAGACCCAGAGAGGTGTGGTGACTCATCCAAGGAGACACAGTTAGCAGCTGCATCTGGGATCTGAGTTGCCAAACCCAACCAGTCCTGTTGCTGCTCGTCTCTCCTGAATCCCGACCACCTGTTTCAATTCAAAGTATGATTACATAGCTATGTATTCACTCATTCTACCAATATGTGCTGCATGTCTACCTTACTGGGCCCTGTTCAGAGCGTTGGGTCAGAGACTGAGCAAGATCCCTGCTTTTGAAACTTGTATTCCCTAAAAAAATACAGAACAGACTGGTCACTGGTAACCAAAATGTTGATAATATTAGGTGGTAAAATTGTAGATGAATTTTAGTTTCTTCTGGTCACATTGACATATTTTCAAAATCTTCTGCAATTAACCTATATTACTTTCTTCAGGTAGCTGGAATGTGTATGTATGGATGGGTTTTAGCCAAAAAAAGTGGGGGGTGTCAGTTTCACTCTGTCACCCAGGCAAGTGCAGTAGCACGATCATAGCTCACAACCACTTCAAACTCCTGAGCTCAAGAGATCCTCCTGCCTCAGCCTTCCAAGTAGCAAGGACTACAGGTGTGTGCCACCATGTCTGGCTAGTTTTTCTATTTTTTTAAGAGATAGGGTCTCACTATATTGCCCAGGCTGGTCTAGACCTCCAGGCCTCAAGCAATCCTCCTGTCTCAGCCTCTCAAAGTGTCAGGACTATAGGCGTGAGCCACAGCACCCAGCTCAGGAAAAAATATATATATATATTAACATGGGAAAGTAGAATATTTTCTGAAGTGGGTGATAGGGAAGACACCACACACACACACACACACACACACACACACTGCTATATCTACTCAAGTCCCTGAGAACTGAATTCTACCCCTGTAAAGATAAGGAAGGCTAGATTTTTCATTACAAACTGATGATGTGACAAAAGATTGCATCAGTTCCTCGTGTATTTCCTCACCTTCTCCCTCTCATCACTCACTTGATCATGAAAATGCCCGGCTAGGAGCAGCCACTCCCAGCAGCAGGTTAAGAGTCCTCATGATCTCTCCGTGATGTCCAAGGAGCCCAGCCCTCAGGGAGGGGAGGACCCCAGACAGTGAGGCCTGGAAATTCTCCCTTGTAGGCTGTCAGGATGGGCATGTTCCCCTCTGCTGGAATCTGCCTCTTTCCCACTTCCCCTCCCCCTGGGGTCGTCTCTCACCACTGAGGCCTTCCGCCAGTTTTAAGCTCTCCTGCCCAGCATGCACGTGGAGGAGGGCTGGGCTCCAGAGGTAGTGGGTCCTCAGATGCCAGGGAGGATTGAGTCTGGTTGCAGTTTTTAAAGAGAACCCTGGAGGCAGGGAGTCCTGGAGGGGAGGCATTCTCCCTACTTCCTCCCTCGCTGGGTGAACAAAGGAAAAAAGCCCGAACTTTTAAAGTACCTGAGTAGAGGAATGTGTTGGTCCCTCAGGGACCCCACACTGGATTTGAAACAGTGGGCTGAGGGAGAGGCTGTGAAAACAGGACTCAGGAGGCAGGAGTTTGAGTTTGTCCTCTCCTGCTGCCTGGCAGCAGTGGTGAGCAGGCCACCTGCCCTCCTACCTGTCAGCCTTAAAGTGAGTGGACAGCACAGCCTTCCAAATGGGCCTGATAAACCTCACTTTGCTCTTAGTATTTTGGGAGATGTTTAGGTTCAGAGAGAAAATGCTAAATAGTTTGAGCTCTTAAAACACACCTGTGTGACAAAGACACACACACACCACTATAAAACTAAGTCATGTAAATATTTTTAAAAGATAAATGCCAGTCTGGGATTTCTAAAGGCTCATAATTAACCCCTGAAACACGCTGAGCTTATTTTATAAAACAAAGTTCTCAAGTCTGGGTTAAAAATTAAATCTGTTCTGGCTGAAGCTCCAACTTCTTGTGCCTCTGGATGTGATTAAAAGGTTATGCCTGATTCTTCCCAGGGTCGTGAGGGGACACTTTTAAGACTACGGACAGTAAAGAGGTCAGGGGTTTAAAATCTCATGGGGCTGAGGACGATGGCTCCCCTGCCATGTAGATGGTCTTTCCAAACACCACGGAGTAATCTGCCCTGTGTTCCCATTTCTCCCACTTGTAAAGTGGATTAGACACATCCATTTCCTACATGGGCAAAGACCCAGGCAAAGTTTCATTTGACCTCAGTAAAACTATATATTCTTGGGAAGGAATGTCCCTGTAGCCCAGGGCAGCAATGTGACCCTGGTGCAAGAATATTTCCCTCTCCTTCTGAAGTAATAAGAATCAATTTATGCCTTGATGCCACTTGGGGCAGATTTTTAAGTCAGAACTGGCATGGATATTTTTAATGAATTTATGAATTGAAGGATATGAATGACTGATACAAGGCGAAGTCTCCTAAGGTAGATCTGACCCCTTCAGTTTACAAAAAGAAAAACTAATAATAGATGTTGGTTTTGTCTAAACTCAGTTAACCAAGAAGAATTCTAAATTATGCAACATGTTCCCAAAGCTATTATGTGAACAGGGATGTCAATATTAATATGAGCAAACACTGCTTGAAAAGTAAATAGAATGAAAAAAAGTTACACAGTATCTTCCAAAGGGGGGAAGGGTTATACCTTGCCACTCTTCTTTGAAATTTGAGACTTTACCAGAAATTTTATATTTCTCCTTTTTCATTCTTTTCATTTTGTTTAGCTATGCTCCTCTACTTCTCTCTCAGGCTGTTTTCTTCTGGCTTTTATTGTTTACTTTCTTAAATTCCTCTCAGCACGATGTGATTTTAATATAGTTTCACAAAATGAGAAATCTCTAAAGTCCCCTTAGCCTCCTCTTTTCTGGTTTCTTAGCTCGTCCTGAAATGGCTTTGGAAAAATAAAACTGATGGAATTCCAAGAGCATTCCTAGAATATGGGCTGTTGGCCCGACACTTTTAGCCCGTGGAGAGGAAATTCTCACAAAGTGGTGCACGTGTAGAGAAGTGGCTGTGTCAGCCATGACATCTGAACTTGGAAGGAGAAATAAGCCAACCTCGCCACGTTGGACAGTTACCAGATGGATATTAAGTGCTGTACCCAATTTCTTCCATCAGTGAGGTTACATATGGAGAGTCGAAATAGCTGACAAATAAAGACCTTCTGAGCTGCATCCACCAAGGGTACAGCTTTACAGCCAGAGAAGAGCAACAAGCAAACAAATAAGAAGACATTGTGATCAAAATAAAAAGTGAAGAGATTCTACCTTTCTCCAATGAATGCCAACTGCAATACTAGAAGGTGGATGTTAAAGGTATATTGAATTAATTGTTTTCTTTTGCATGTTGGACTTCACATTACTAAGAGCATTGTTCTTTGGGCTTAAGAGACCATTTTCAGTAAAGAACTAGATATTCCTAATTAATTAGGAATTACACAGCCGGCAGGTCTTCTTCTAGACGTAGAAGCTGTCTACATAGCAGGCGATCACCTAAAATGTAGTACATTTAATCAATGAAGTGTCTAATACCCAAGTAAGAGAATGTCATGTTCTCTTTTAAGACTTTTCCCTCTGGCCAGCTCAGTGGCTCGCACCTGTAATCCCAGCACTCTGGGAGGCAGAGGCAGGTGGATTGCCTGAGTTCAGCTGTTCCAGACCAGCTTGAGCAAGAGAGAGACCGCATCTCTAAAAATTATGGCAGGCGACTATAGTCCCAACTACTTGGGAGGCTAAGGCAAGAGAATCTCTTCAGCCTAAGAGTTTCAGGTTGCTGTGAGCTGTGACACTGTGGCACTCTACCAAGGGTGACAAAGTGAGACTATGTCTTAAAAAAAAGAAGACTTTCCCTCAAACTAAGATGCTGATCAGAGCACCCCTCTAGATAAGCCCCCGCAGCTGTAGGAAAAGCAGTCAGCATGTGTCTTTAAATTTGTCCAAGGAAATTTTTCATGGAAAGGGGCACAAAATCAAGCAGTCTAGCCTAGGGATCTTAAGACATGTTCCCCAATGGGACTGTGGTCAGCGAAGCACACAAGACCCAGAGACATGCTGGAAGTGATCTTAGACAGCAAGCTAACCTTTCCAATGACACAAAATGCTTCTTCATGAAAACAAAGAAACAAACACCAAGTAGCATGAATCCATTATTTAGCCTCATTGGAAAATGGAGCATTCTTTCCAGTCACATTTTAGGATAGTGCAGTGCTTCTCAACCTTCCTAATGCCGCACCCCTTTAATACAGTTCCTGTGGGTCTCAACCCACAGGTTGAGAACCACTGGGATAGTGGATTTCCGAGATGAGACTTCCTTCAATCCTTTGAGGCATGCACATACACAAGTTGGCTTTGGCCATTGCAAACACACAGATGCCAGATCCAGCCTCCCCTTTGCTGGATGTTGTGTCGGGAAATGCCTCAGTGCTCTGGAACCTGTCCGAGTCCATGGCCACAGGAATCACAGCTATTCATCCCTGGACAAGGCTGGATAAACTGGGATGAACACACACATCTCCCTTTTCTAGACCACATAGTGGCTCTCCCCCTTTGGTTAACACACTGCATCTTCAGCCAAATTACCGTGCTATCCAATGCAATTAATTCAGTTTCATCTTTCTAGTTATTTCACTTTGTTTTTTTTTTTTTTTTGAGACAGAGCCTCAAGTTATCACCCTGGATAGAGTGCTGTGGCATCACAACTCACAGCAACCTCCAATTCCTGGGCTCAAGAGAGTCTCTTGCCTCCGCCTCCCAAGTAGCTGGGACTACAGGCACCTGCCACGACGCCTGGCCATTTTTTTTTTGGTTGCAGCCATCATTGTTGTTTGGTGGGCTGGGGCTGGATTTGAACCCGCCAGCTCAGGTGTACGTGGCTGGCGCCTTAGCCTGTTGAGCCACAGGCACCGAGCCTAGTTATTTCACTTTGGCCACTCTTGCCTGTGAATACCCCAGTCATCTGATTAAAGTTGGGGGATTCTTAAATCTCCTCTGCCATCCACTTGTAACTATTTTAGGGTCATCTCACCCATAGAGGCTCAGACTAACATTCTGTTCTTTCCATTTTCTACTCTTCAGAGGAGACTTTATGTTAAAGTTCTGGGGACCTCTTAATCTACCCCTTGTACTAACACCTTCCATGGGAAGACCCAAGGCGCATGCCCTCCCTTCCCCCGGACTGTGTGCTGACCAGCGCTTGCCTATCACTGCAGGGGAAGCAACTACAAAGCAACAGGAGGTGAGAAAGTCACTCCCACCATCCTGAGAAGCCCCGAAACTGCACACAGGGATCCATGACCCAAAACAGAAGACGTCCTTTTATTTCTGAGTATTAGATGAGATTATGATATGTTACCTTTGTACAAATTCCAACAATGCAAAACCTCACCTGTCAGATAATTTTTTTTTCTTTGTTTTGAGACAGAGTCTCACTGTGTCACCCTTGGTAGAGTGCCATGGCGTCAGAGCTCACAGCAACCTCAAACTCCTGGGCTTAAGTGATTCTCTTGCCTCAGCCTCCCAAGTAGCTGGGACTACAGGTGCCCGCCACAACGCCCAGGTGTTTTTTATTGCAGTTGTCATTGTTGTTTAGCAGACCCAGGCCAGGTTCGAACCCACCAGCCCCAGCAGATGTGGCTGGTGCCCTAACCACTGAGTTATGGGAGCTGAGCCTCAGATAATTATCGTCAGCATTCTTTCACATGCAGGGTGGCCATAAAGTCTGTGCGCAATTTTAAATTGCACACTATTTCAAATTGCACACAAACTATATACACATACGGTTTTACCCAAGATAATGTGCAGGCCACATTGACATCTGCTATTATTACGTAACAAAAGTTGACCTGTCCCTTTAGCTAAGCCCCTCAGTCTTCCAAATCTATAAATGTAGATGCACATCATTATTTGTCATGGCTACATAGTATTCTGTTAAGTGCATAAACCACATAGTATTTAAACTCTTATTAATAGATGATGGATAATTACACTGCTTTAAATTCTGCTTCCATAAACAATAGTATGGTGAAACTCCTTGTACATAACATAGCATGTATATGTACTGGTAATGACATATCTGCCATCCTATTAAATATTCTGTCTCCTCTTCACCAGACTGGCATAAAGGACGGATCACATCATTCAACTTAAGCAGACTCATCTCGGTTTCTTCACAGGGTTATTTCTCATGATCTTGAGGCTCCCTTCTAGTATTAACATTTTATGGTCACTTTCCTTTCTAAAAATTCATGCAAAGCTTGGATAAAGGGCTGCCAACCATAATAGCTCTCTCCGGTCTCCTTCCTTGTCTTTTGATGTCATGAGTAGTGATTGATAGCTCATACTGTTGTTCTTCTGATCTTTCATCTGAGAACCTGGAGCCCAATGGGACTGTCTAACCCTAATGATATAGGGATGGGTGGGTGCCAGGAATTTGAGCTTTAAAAGAACCTTCAATTCTAACTAAATCACCACTGACTACTCCAACAGCATTTTCAGTTCCAGCACACACATTTCCCAAAATGTCAGACTCATGGCCACATTTTACCCTCACTTCATGCCTCAGTTTTCATGGCTCAGGATGTGACCCTCATTGATATCACAGGCTGAAGCCCACACAGAGCTCAAAGGGGCAGCAGGTGGCGAGCTAGCAGGTTGTCCCAAGTGAATTTATAACAGTTCCTTATACCCTGCTGCAGTGAGGGTCCCTCAGCAACAAGGTGCAGAGAAACAGACCGATCTGTGCTGGTGGAGCCCCTGCCAAGGAATTTCCAGGCCTAGCTCAGAAGCAATAAAACCAAGGTCAGTGCTAGCTGGTGGCAAGGTGACAGCCACACAGATTCCTCAGCCCAGTGCTGGTTGATTAATGGATGGGGTAGAGGGTGGCTCGCCAGGCAATGGCTACTGGCCTGTCCATGGCCACAGAGGGAGGGAGAGTCTGGGAGCAGCTCTGAGGGTTCAGGCCCTGATTAATGTGGCCTGCTGAAAATATAAATAATCATAACAAGAGTAAAAGCACCTTCTACTTGCATGATACCTTATGAACACACATTTCCACCTTACTTTTTTTAACCTCTTTGGGGGATAAAATTGAGGCTCAGAGAAGCTCAAGTGCGTGGTCAAGGCTACAGAATCATAGGGATAGCGTCTAGGTTTCTTCAAGTTTTTACCTGTTTGTTTGCTGTAAAGTTTCCCTTTCCACTACATTACTTGCCTCTTGGGGGCTCCTGGAAGCCATGAAGCAGCTCACAGATCCAGGATGGTGCAAATAGGTGGAGGACTTCCAGGAATTAGAGGTTAGTAGCTATCCAAGTCAAAACCTCCTGACCCTCACAGACCAGCAAGCTTATGACTCAGAAACATCCCTGCACCCTTGTTCTCTGAGCAGGGAACTCACACAGCCCAAATGACTCCTGCAATGGCATCTGGGTTCCTCATCCCAGTTATCTTTGCATGTCAGGGTATCTGGTGAGAACCCGCCTCCCCAGGGAATTTACTTTTTAGCAGCCTGCTGTACTAAATCCACATCAGTGAATTAGTTCAAGCCTAAGTTCCAGGCACGTCTGGGTTCTATCCAAGGACTCTACTCCAGACAGGACTCTTAGCTGAGGACAAGTAATAAAAGATCACAAGAGATTTATGATAGAAGATGCATGTCTGACCAGTGGGTCCATGGGAAGGATAAAGGGTCTGATTTAAGGATCCAATTAAGATGTCTTCTCAAATGAGAAGGTAAATTGTTTTCAGAGTATGTGGAGGAACAGTGAGATTTAGAACTTTGTGTTCTATTGAGGTCAGCAGAGTTCTGACTGAGGGTTAGGATCTACTGTGCTGTAGACAGTCCACACTAGGAAAACGGAATGGAGCCTCAGACGGTGGAGAGCACAGCCCCACTCGAGGGGGACTAGTGGGGAATGGTCTCCTGGGTAGGAGGGGGCCATACATCTGTGCACATCCCAAAAGGGCAACACAGAAATCAGTAAGAGCCACATCATTGAGGCTGCAAGAAAGCGAGGCCGCACGAGGGTGGGGGTCCTTCTTAACTCTCGGATGCACCCCCAAACACCTGTGAACAGTGCCTGGCACGTGGCAGGTGCCCACAATACATGTCAAATGAATACAGCAAACCTTGCCTAAGTCTGAAGAAAGAACGTGTGGCACTTTCAGCAAGCCGGTAGGGTGATTAACTGCACGGGGTGTTTTCTCATCATTAATCTATGATACAATAATAAAGATATCCTAAAGAAAGCAGATCTTTCTCCACAACAGCAATGAGTAAACTAAGAAAGCAAGCAGAGGTTCCTGTTACAAATATTGCAACACCAAAATGAGCGACAAGTGGGCAGGAACCTGGAAAGACACGGGCGATAGCAGTAATGCCGGCATCTGCTACACCCTCGGCCGGGTACACACATGCGCCAGGCATTTGGAAAGAGGCCACAGGGAAAACATGACTGCAAGTGAGGAATGTGTTGTATGAATAAGCAAGATGCCTGGACTCTTAAGTGTCACAAAATTAAAAGCATCAGGGAGCGATGGTATCTGATCACAGAACTCGCTGGGCTGAAGCGAAGACTCAGCTCAGTAAATCCCAAACCCAAAGCATGACCATCTCTCTCACACCTGCACTTCTGTATTCCTTGTCTGTGCAGCCATCCCTGATGCCACGCCGTCCAAGAGCAGGCCAGGCGCTCTTTGTATGTGCCCCCAAAACTCTCTGGCTTTTCCTCCAACAGGTCTCCTCCCTGAAGTCTGAGCTCCTTCACAACAAGGTACTGCATCTTATTACATGTGGTATCCCCCCTGCTAGTGCAATATCTTGGACACAGTAGATGCTCAATAAATAATGGGCCCCAAATTAAATGGTCCCATCATCCACCTGATCAACCCAGACCCCTCCCACTCACACTATCTATGTCGAAAGTTACTACCGACTATTCAGTCTGCTTAAAGTAGACCTCAGCCCGGCCCATTCTTCTGCATCCTCCATGCCTCGGTCCTCTCCCATTGTCTAGACTGTCACGATGGGCTCTGGATGCTGGGCTCCTCCTCATCCAAGAGCAGTCCCCACAAACACATAATTTGGTCCTGAAAGTGTTCTAAAAAAAATAACTTGAATTAGTTTCCTGCATTTTCAAAGTAGGACATTTCCAATAAAATTTTGATTTCCCAAAGTTGTTTTTCAAATCAGAGGGTCTGCCAACAAAGGGACTTCATGCCCACGTGGCTGCAATCAGCTGGGCGGAGCTAGAGGCTGGGACCTTGCCGCCTTCTGTGGAGATGTCCCCTGGTCCACCATAGCCTGCTGCCCTCTGGTGTTTCGTGGGCCTGTCCCCCTGCAGGTATGATATCTGTAGCTCTGCCTCAGTTCGGTCACTGGAGTATCTGTATGAAAATGCAGATCTGATCACCTGACTGCTATCTAACTTTGCTGAGAAAATAAAATCATGCAAGACCCATCCCACAATGGCCCTACCCCTTTCACATCTGCACCCTCCTCCCTCCTTGCACACACCCTGCACCGTGAGCGAGCCCAGGCATCTTTGCACCTCTGAGGTTTTGCTCAAGCTCTGTTCTCTACCTTGAGTGCCTGACCCTGTGCTGGAGTGGTTAAGAGAATGAGCTGGAATCAGACTGCTTAGGGGCAAATCCTCTTTAAGCCTTCATTTCCTCATCTATGAAATGGGGATGATACTAGTTGAGCCCTCACTGGGTCATTAGGAGTAGCAAATAAATAATACCCATCAAGCACTTAGCGCAGGACCTGGCACATCACAAGGACTTAACCAGTGATGCCATTGTTGTTGTTGCTGTCATCCCTGCCCTCTGTCCCTGAAGAAATGCTGTTCTACCTCCACAACCAGTCTGAATGTCACCTTGTTGGGGAAGCCCTCCCCACCCCTCCACCCTGCCCTAAGCAGAATGAGTAATCCCCTTGGCTGAGCCAGAGTGCTCTGTCCACACCTCTAGGGTGCTACCACCACCCTGTTTCACCTTTAATTGCACTGTCTGTGCTCCACTGGCTCCCTGAGGGCTGAGTTGGGCACCTTAGAACACCCTGTTCCTGGACACCATGGGTGCTCAGTCTTTCTCAAATGAGTTGAATTGGATGTGAAGGCAGAAACAGCCAGAGGGCCAATATTTCTTTCCCAAAGTTTTATGTACCAACACAATTTGCCACCTGAGTATGGTCAATGAAAGGATAAATTCAGAGCATTGAGACCGAACTATGCCACTTAATTGTATGACTTTTGCTTCTCTGAGCCTCGGTTTTCTCATCTATGACATGGGGACAATAATGCCTTTTCTACTGCATTGGGATATATGAGGATCTAATGAGGTTACTCTCATAGGCAAAAACATTCTCCACACTACAGAACCTTCCTTCCATGTCCAGAGCAACCTTTGACTCCTATTTAATTATGAGAATTGGTGGATATAAAAATGGCCCGGATTACTAACACCATTATAAAGTGTGGGTGTGGGTAGAAAAGGGAAGAATCAGCTCCCTCCAAAACAAATACAAAACACCCACAATGGGACTTATCACAATGGGACTTATCTAATAGGCATTAGATAGAAGAAAGACAGAAATACCAATATGAATTAAATATGGTGACACTGCGGCCAAGGGTGTCTTAATATATTTAATATTAGGACAAAGGAACAACATGTATTTTCTGATTGGGGATGGGGGAAATTGAGCACTGGGAGCTCTCTATCAGAATCGAGCCTCCACAGCCTGGTCGTTGCCTTGGATCTCTGAGTCGCTTCCCATCTTGTCACCCCACTCCAGCCACCAGGTCTGGTTCTTCTCCTCTGATCTCAGAGCAGCTTTCTAAAACTTCCTTTCCTCTCCTCCTTGGAAAGCTGTTCAATGGCACCCTTTGCTTATAGGATACAGCCCCAGTACATGCCCAGCATGTGAGGCCTTCCTAGTCTGCCTGCTCCTGCCTCTCCAGGCCCACCTCTCACCAACCCCTTATGCTGCCTCCCCTGCTTTATGGCCCAGCCCTACAGAACTCTCATGCCTCTGAAACCGCAGTGCCTCCAAAGACCTGCCCTGATAAGATACCTCCTCCCGGCCTGCTCTTCTTAGCCGTGCTGGTCTTCAAGGCTGACTTCCCCAGAAGACACCCTTGGCCCCAGTGTGACTTTGGTGCCCCTCTTGGGAGCTCCCATCACCTCTGAGAATGCCCATCTTTACACTCACCACAAGGAAACACCACTGTTCATTTACTTGTCTGTCTCTTCCTTTCCACTGGATGCCAAAATCTGGAAGGCAGACGTGGTCTTTCGTCTCTGAATCCCCATCAATTACCAGCCTGGCCTAAGCATAGTGGGCATGCTATGATTTTTATTGAACAAAATACATTTAGAAGTGAATGGAAAAATTGAGAAACGTATAGGTTATAACATGAATGTACGATAAATAGGTTCATCTGCTCACCCTGCTCCCCGAGAAAACCACTCACCTCCTATCTTCAGGAGCACCACTTTTACAGACATAGACAAGTGAACAATTAAGCAAAGGTGGATACTGAGGACAGGTTGCATGATGTTCAAGCACATAACATCGGTGTGAGGCACAGCCTGAGTGTGGATTTGGCCCCACTGCTTACTAACCGAGAGGCCCAGGCATGTTATACAACCTCTCTCAGGTCCTGTTTCCTTCCCTGCAAAACAAATATAGTAAGAGTGCTTGCATCCATAAATTTTTTTTTTTTTTTAGAGACAGAGTCTCACTTTATTGCCTTCGGTAGAATGCCATGGCGTCATAAGTCACAGCACCCTCCGACTCCTGAGCTTAGGTGATTCTCTCGCCTCAGCATCCTGAGTAGCTGGGACTATAGGCACCGGCCAGAATGCCCAGCTATTTTTCTGTTGCAGTTTGGCCGGGCTGGGTTTGAACCCGTCACCCTCGGTCTATGGGACCGGTGCCCTACTCACGGAACCACAGGCACCGCCCTGCACCCATAAAGTTTTTATGAGAATGAGAGGCCCTAAACACAGTGCCTAGCATGTAATAAGTATTTAATAAATTTTAAAAATAGATTGAGGTTTAAGAAGTTACTGCCGTGGGGGGCACCAGCCTCATATACCAAGGTTGACGGGTTCGAACCGGGCCCCTGCCAAACTGCAACAAAACAATAGCCGGGCTGGTGCCTATAGTCTCAGCTACTCGGGAGGCTGAGGCAAGAGAATCACCTAAGCCCAGGAGTTGGAGGTTGCTGTGAGCTGTGTGACACTGCAGCACTCTACCCAGGGTGATAAAGTGAGACTCTGTCTCTACAAAAAAATAAAAAGAAGTTATTCCTTGTTGATCAATGAACCAGCTACTAATTAAATGCCTGGGTCACCATCTTGATGCAGACTCTGGATTGTGCACTAGAGGGACCGTGTTGAGAGCTACCGAAACACTTGTACCTTGTTGCTTCTGCTGAAAGGGAGGCCAGAGCTCAGGGAGGCAGGCACCCCCATCGGCAAAGCAACTCAAACTCTCAAGAAGTCGTGTGTATTGGCAGCAGGCCTAGCTCTTTCTACGTCCCAGCATGTTGGTCTCCATCACATTCCATGGACCTTCCATCCGCCTTGAGACTCTCAGCTCTCTGGGACCCCAAGCTTCATTCCCAGCCCTCCAAGCACTTCCTGGCCTCCCTGACTCATCCCCAACAAGATCCCCTCAGGCCTTATCCAGGCTGGTCCTAAATGCCTGAAACTTCTCACAGACTCTCAGTCAGGTTTATCAGGTTTTCTTTTCTTTCTTTCTTTTTTTTTTTTTTAATCACATGGCTCTTGAGCATTCACATGGGTGAACCACGAAGGTCAACAGGGCAAGCAAAGAGACAGCACACAGGGAGGTGGGGGTCCCAGGACTGTCCCTTCCCAGCTCCCACTCTGAGCAACACTTCTAGGAGAAGATCACTCTGTGGTGCTGGTCAGCTAGGGGTCCCGCAGGAAAGTTCCCCGGAGCTCTCTCCCTGAGGCTGATGCCTGGTCAGCCCTGCCCGCCTTCTCCCACCTCTTCCCCCAGGGTCACCCTGAAGCCCTCAGAGTGCCCTGCCTGGCATCCCCAGTCAGAGAGTGTGCTCACCCACACCTCCCGTGTGGAGAGTATCACTTAACCTCTCCTGTCCCCGACTTACTCTCTCACCTCAAGCTGAGAATCCTACGGTGAAACATGAGTTTGACTGATGTGAGCACCCCTCAGATTTATGATGGGATTTCACAACAAATGGAGGCTCATCATTTTACTGCACTTAGATATGTGATATGGTGATTGTGATAATAATGGGTATGACTCGCTGAGCACTTAATGTGTGCTTGACAGCAACCTTGTTAAAAAAAAAAAAAGTAATATTCTCAATTTAGAGTAGAGGAAACGAAGCCTCAGCAAGGGATATAGCAAGTCAGGTCACAAGGTTAGAAAGTGGCTGAGCAACACCCGAACCCATGTCCCCAAGGCCACCTCCATGATGGACACTGCCGAGTAAGGGACACCCACCCCTGGGCTGCCCCAGTCTCAGAGGCCATGATGGGGACTGCCAGACTCCCCTGAGAAATTTCAGATGCTGATGTGTCCACCCACAGGCTATAATTAGTCAATATGATTGTTTTTCTTGAAAGTGCATAACAAATAGGACTCAGAGAAGACAAAAACATGGATTGGATTGTGCAGAATTTCATGGTAATGACATCAATGTTGTTGCTCTCATTCTCTCCGCTGGCCAGGTAATGCTTCTCTGACTCTCAGAGGTTTAGATGGAGCCTCAGCTCCTGTGCAGTCTCCTCACCCGGTCTCAGATCTGCCCCTCCACTGGGGACTCGCCCAGCCTGAATCAGGCAATTTCAGGACATGCGCCTTTCTCGTTTTTCACTCGAATGTCACCTTCTCAGTAGAAACTTTTCTGGCCACCTATTCTAAAAGAGCAATCCTTCCCCGACCCTTCCTATCCTCCTTTGCAGCTTTATTTTTCCCCGTGGCACTTAGACCATCCAGCACACCGTATGTATCCTGCCTCCCTCCCTTCACTGGAGCGTAGCTCCCTGTGCAGGCCTTTCTGTCGGATTTGTCTGGCAGCCGCAGTCTCCTGAGCAGCATCCGGTAGGTGCTCAGCCCATGCTGGTTGAAAGCTTGGTGTGTTTTCCTTCCAGTTTGCTTTAGGTGAGTGAGTTCACTCTCCTTAAGCAAAGTATAATGTCCTTGAACATAGAGACAGACGTTTACCCCCACAACACTCTAGAAGTGCCAGGCTCATTGAAGTTATTTTGGAAACCCATTTGCCAGCTTAATAAAGGAGCAAATTAAGCCGAATTGAAGGCCATAATCCCTATAGCAAGGGACACGGATTTTTTCATCATTGTAAACTGACCTCTGCCTCGGAGGATTTGAATCTTCTGGCAGGCAACAGCATGAGATGCTTCATGGTAAAGATGGATTTCTCTTTTACTCCACAAGATCAACTATTGGAGACCCTCACATAACTTCTAAAACTGTTTTTCTCTTCCCCCAGCCTTGGGAGCCTGTTGGGTCCCTTCTGGATCTGTCACTCCAACAGCAAACTAGGCTGAGTTAGAATCCAGCATATTCAACAAGTTCTTGTACCTGCCAGGCCAGGAGAGGAGACGTGTACACACACACACACACACACACACACACACACACACACACGGCCACTGCAGGAGTGACAGGCTTAGACGGCAGAGGGGTCTCACCCCCAGCCTTGCTTTCCCAAGCCAGGGTGGGCATGTGCTGCCTGCACCATGCACTGTCGATGCCAAGGAGAGAGCTTGGATTTGCAGGGCTGTCGCACCCATTGTGTGTGTGCACATGTTTGCACACGTGCATGCGTATGGGGACCTGGCTCTGCCTGACTCACTGCCCTCCCGAGGAGATGGGCTGGCTGCTCAGGGACACCCGGGTGTTAAAATTCAGAGGGAGGGACCAGCCTCCTGACCCTGAGAGGACTCTCAAGGTGCCAACTCAGAGGATTGGAGCCCTCTGCCACCACCCGAATCATGCCACAAGTGGCAGTGGTTAGACAATGAAGTCATCTGTTCTTCAGCCTTTGGTGGTTACTATTTTTAACTGTGTTGAGTGCCCAGGAAGAACCTGGGGGGAAGGTAGCCAGGGCCACAGAGCCCGGCTTCCCGGCCGAGGATCCCACAGCTCCGGGCTGGTTTCCTGTTTGCCGCAGGAGAGTGCGTTTGCGTATTAGGGGAGGGCGGTTCTTCCCTGACTGTGCTGAGGTTTTGCAACACATTAAGGACAAGAAAGAAGGAATCTTCAGCTCTGCCCAAGCTCAGCCCTCATGCAATTATTTTTTTCTGCTGGGGTGGGGAGGGAGCAGGAGCGAGAACAGAATGGAAAAGAAGTCAACTTTAGTGGAACAGGATGTACTTAAAATTCTCCTTGTCTGTTATCCATCCCCAGAGCTGGCTTCTCCGTGGCCGTAGGAGGCCACTGTGACTTCATGCATATTTACAGCATTGGCAGATGTATGCAGCACAACTCTAACAATGTATTTCAAATGAAGCTAAACGAAATGCCTTCCCAGTGCCTGGGATAGGATCTTAGGTTTTTGGGTGGGAGGGGGGGTTGATGAGGGAGGGAAATACGGTGAGAAGAGATGGTACTGACAGAAGCATCATGGATAAGCACAGCGTGGAAGCTGGCCCCGTTCTGGGTGGGAGCCAGACCCAGACCAAAGTGGGACACCCTGGAAAAGATGCAGCCACCCCAGTTAGCCTGACTGTCCCCAGATCTCAGAGCCCCTGGGAGCAGGGTGCAGCTCCAGGATCCCACCGGCCCTCTGCCCTCCATGTTTTCTACTGACTTTTATGATACTCGATTCCCTCCAGCCATATGAGCCCTACCCAAAGTGACTCACTGCCTGCCCCAACCCTGAGACAGGTGCTGATCAGGGGTCAGGTTTTCTGGAATCAAACTGCAAAGGTCAAAAGTCCCAAACCAGTGTTCCTTTTCTTCTGACTCCTAATTATATTACAAAAGTTTCTGTGTAACAAAATGTATTTACATTATTTTTAAAATAAATTATAGGCCTAAGGGAATCTCACTGGCCCAAGGGCAGGTCTGCAGGTAAAACTTCTTCAGTGACCTCAGTAGGCCTTGATCTCCTCATTTCTAAAATGAAGATATTGAATTAAGGGCTCTTCCATCTCAAAAATTCTAAGATGCAACAAAAACGCATCTAGCATCACTCCTCCAATCCCATAGCCTCTTCCTCCCCGAGCCTGCTAACTGTTGCTTTGCCTTATCTCCCGCATTCGTTTTTTTCTCCACTCAGAAGGGATCAACCTGAGTTTAGCTTGACTTTCTCAATGCTGCACTATCAGAGCAGTCTTAGGGATTTCTTAGGTTTCAGTTGTTTTTGTTTTAACTGATACCACGTGCAGCTGCTCAAACTAGGCTCAGCGACTACTTCACCTCTGGTTCAGAACCCAGAGGTAACTCCACACCTCGCCACCCACACCCTCCTTCAACCTCATCAGCCCTCCTGCAGCACAACATGGCCTTGGGGCTCTGATCCGTTCACTCTGTGTCTAACTCTTTTTCACCTGAACAATAAACTTACCCTTATGGTTTCTCCCTCTCGGCATACCAGCCTTCATCCATCCCTCCTTCCAACCTCAGCCTGGCTGCCCTGCCAGGAGACCAACACTCTTTCCCTTTAGTACTCTTTGCCATTTCAATGACATTCTCCATGTCATTCTTTGGTGGCTTCATCTTTGTTTATTAACCCCTTTAAGACAAAGTACAAGATCATGCTTGTTCTTTCTTTCTTTCTTTCTTTCTTTTTTTTTTGTAGAGACAGAGTCTCACTTTATCATCCTCTGTAGAGTGCTATGGTATCACACAGTTCACAGCAACCTCCAACTCCTGGGCTTAGGTGATTCTCTTGCCTCAGCCTCCCGGGTAGCTGGGACTACAGGCGCCTGCCACAACGCCCGGCTATTTTTTTTGTTGCAGTTTGGCTGGGGCTGGGTTTGAACCCACCACCCTGGGTATATGGGGCCGACACCCTACCCACTGAGCCACAGGCACCACCGCATGCCTGTTCTTTCTTCTGTTGAAATGCCATAACCCCTGCATCTTCTCCTTGACTTGAAGTGCAATACTTGGTGTATTGATGTTCAAAGGATGATTGTTAATAATTAAGGAACTTAACTGACCTCGAATTTGCAAATAATTCACCAGGGACTGAACTTGCTCCCTCCCACGCCTATTTTCAGGGCTAACTGTATGTGCCCACTGCAGTAAGCATGCATATCAAAGGCTATGAGGGGGCCCAAGCTCACATATGTGCTGAACCCATCGCTTGGCTATCGACCAGGTTGAAGAAAGCTGAGATCATCTCTTTTACTAATGCCTTCTTCTTCAGCTAGGGCCCACTGTTGGGTTTATTCTCTTCTCTGCAAATTAAGGGTAAGGTGACTTGGCCAAGAAATCCTATAATGAAAGACTCTGTGGTGAGGTATCATTTTATTTTTATAAGTATGGTAGTCTCTGTAGAATCAACCAGTAGGGCATTTAATCCATAACATAACGATTCTGGGATGGTTGCTCCTGTTCCCTGAGCAACATTACACACAACCTAAGGAACAAGAGGTTTTGGTCCCCTTCCTTAATGCCACCCCCATCATGTAGAGGAGACGGCTCCTACGAAGGGCTCTGCCTCATCTTCTGTACCTGTAGTTAACAAAGGATAAAAGCACTGGCCTACAATTTTGTCTTTCCTCTGTAGTCTTTCTGGACTCAATAGGTTTTTTGCTGCCATATATAAAGATTCCTGCACATTCTCCAGAAATACCACTTCTTGGGACAAGTCTTCAGAGATAAACTTGTGACTTCCAGCTTTGGATTCTGTCAAAAGAGCTGTCAGGTCCCCGCAGGGCTGTCTGCAGAGTTTCAGAAACACGGTGAAGACATGAACAGTCGAGTTGGAATACAATGTCACTGCTGACACCTCACGTCTTGTTCCGTCTGCCTGGAATGCTCTAGGGAAGGAGGAAGAATGAGGGTATAAATTCACTCTCAGCCACGCGTTCTACTCAGTACCTTCACAAGCTGAAATAGGTTGTTCCTTAAGGCGTCAGGAATGGGGGCAGTGCACAAAAAACAAACTTGAGAGGAAATGGCTTATATTTTATTTTAATATAAGTAGTATCTTGGCATAAGTTCTGGACTGAAGATCTACTCTTTCCATTGTTTGAGAAAATAGGGATCATGTCCTCAACTGTCTGGTACCTCGCTCTGATTTCTCCATCACTCAGAGCCTTCCAGTTAAAGATCCTGCTTCTCCAAGGGCAGGGTCGTGACCCCGGAAGGAATCTCCTCAGTCAGGTTCAGCTAGGGGATAAATCAAGCCACCAAAGCTAGCCCATAAATCAAGGGGCGGTGGCAGGTTCGCCCACCTCTGGCACCGGAGGGAAACATGTCACTTGCAACCTGCATCTTCCCTTCATTGTAGAGGGAGTGATTTCCAGCCTTTCTGGTTATAACACTCTCTTCCCGTTCCTTTCACTTCATTACACCACCTATGAGACAGACAGTCATTATTATTTTTATTAATAAAATAAATCAAAATAGATTTAGGTATTGAAGAGTTTCTTGCAGCTCAGCGCCTGTAGTTCAGCGGCTAGTGCACCAGTCACATACACAGGGGCTGGCAGGTTTGAACCCAGCCTGGGTCTGCTAAACAACAATAACAACTGTAGCAAAAAAAATAGCGAGGTGTTATGGCAGGCACCTGTAGTCCCAGCTACTCGGGAGGCAAAGGCAAGAGAATCACTTAAGCCCAAGAGTTTAAGGTTGCTGTGAGCTGTGACACCATAGCACTCTACCGAGGGTGACATGGTGAAGCTCTGTCTCAAAAAAAAACAGAAAAAAGAGTTTTTTGAAATCGCAGCGGCCCTACTGGCATAACCTGAACTGCAGCTGGAAGTCCACGGATCAGAACCTCTGGAGTCAGACAAACCGGCTTTAATGTGATTTCTAGCTGCAGGGCCTTGGACAAGGTATTCAGACTCTCAGAGCCTCATTTCTCTTATCTGCAAAATGGGTGTGACACCATCTTGAGTTGTTAGTAACAATAAATATAATACGTAGAAGTTACTCAGTGCATAGGCAGTCAAGAGCTGGTAGGCTTATGCTAATATATTAAAATTAGAGGAATAGGTGCCATAGCACGTAGGAAAAAAACTAATAGATAAAACATTTATTCCTGAGGCATTTTCTTTAGCTTAGGTCACCAAAGGATTAAAATTAACACATGCAAGAGGGTAAAACTAGGCATAACAGACAGGTGAAAAGAAAGGCAGAGGACAAGTCAACAGAAAGGAAACATTCCAGATGAAATTACACCTTTGGAATCCAAAGACAAGGGCTGGGTGTTGGAGCTTTAGTCACTGCCGAGGGTTAATGAGCTGGAGAGCACGTGGCCCGGACACCCTCTCAGGCAGGAGTTGTTCCAGCAGGGGCCTGCACTAGACTGGGAGAAAAGCCATTTCCCTTCAGTCTAGACAGTCATGCTCACTCCAGGGGAGCAGGGGAACCAACCGCAAAGCCATCTCTCCTGCTTTTGGGCTGTGAAGTTTGGGAAAAGCCTAGAAATGAAAGACAGAGAATCTTTACGATCCCGAGCTTGAGTAAAGCAACGATGCCACATGTGAGGGCAAGGTGGGCTGACTGGAATCTTTTAAACATAATGGTGAATACAGACAACTTACAAGCATAAAACAGTACCACTTTGCCACAACACACACAAAACACAGAAATCTATCCAATTCAGAGGCATGAAATATAGCAAGTTTGTAGTTAAAAACCAGAATAAAGTATACATTTTCTAAACCACATACTGAACTAAACCTAATTTCTTTTCCTAAGCCTTAAATAAATTCAAAGTACAGCCACGTACACCTGAGCTGGCGGGTTCAAATCCAGCACAGGCCCGCCAAACAACAATGATGGCTGCAATCAAAAATGGCCGGGTGTTGTGGCGGGCACCTGTAGTCCCAGCTGCTTGGGAGGCGGAGGCAGGAGACTCGCTTGAGCCCAGGAATTGGAGGTTGCTGTGAGCTGTGATGCAACAGCACTCTACCCAGGGTGACAGCTTGAGGCTCTGTCTCAAAAAAAAAAGTACAGCCAAGCAAGGTGGCTCACACCTGTAATCCTAGCACTCTGGGAGACTGAGGCAGGAAGATTGCCTGAGGCCAGGAGTCTGAGATCAACCTGAGCAAGAGCAAGACCCAGTCTCTATGAAAAACAGAAAAATGAATGGGGCATGATGGTACACACCTGTAGTTGCAGCTACTCAGGAGGGTGAGTTAGGTGGTTCACTTGGGCCCGGGAGTTTGAGTTTGCTGTGAGCACTGATGATGCCTCTGTCTCTAGTCCAGGTGACAATGCAAGACCCTGTCTCAAAAAAAAAAAAAAAAATCGAAGTTGGCTTACATATTTAAAATGTAACGATGTGCCCACTGAGTCAGATAGGACAGAATCAATCTTGTAGAATTGTGGATTTTTAAAAGGTACTAATTGAAATATCAAAATATGCTTAGAATCAAACTTAAACCACAGCTTGAGAATTTAATCCCAATTAGATTAAAACCAAAAGGAAATAAAGAAACTCAGTCCACGATGATGATGATGATGATGATGATGATGATGATGATTCCTAACATTTGAATCCTAATGTGATAACATAGACCTACTCAGGGTGGGCTGGTCCTGGCTTTGAGTGGTCTCAACACCTTCTTTTCTTCTTTCTTTTTTTTTTTTTTTTTGAGACAGAGTTTCACTATGTCACCCTCGGTAGAGTATCATGGCGTCACAGCAACCTCAAATTCTTGGGCTTAAGTGATTCCCTTGCCTCAGCCTCCCAAGTAGCTGAGACTACAGCTTCAGCCACAACACCCAGCTATTTCTTTGTTGCAGTTGTCATTGTTGTTCAGCAGTCCCAGGCCGAGTTCGAACCCACCTGCCCTGGTGTATGTGGCCGGCGCCCTACCCACTGAGCACGGACGTCGAGCCTGTCTCAATACCTTCTAACAGGAAAATCCAACTTCTAATGTGGCCTTTGAGAAATGTGTTGGGCTGAGATCACAGAAACAGAAGACAGCTAATTAACTTTCCAATTTAGTAATTATCAACTGTATTATTAGCATATTAACCAAGGATTATGCCAGTGCTCTGTGTGTGTGCATGTGTGTGGAATCAGTATGTAGGCATTGTTACGTGTGTATGTGTTTTACTAATATGAATAATTAGCAACTTAAAGGAATGTGTTCTTAGAGGGAGCCCTTAGAGGGAAATAGAAAGTTGGACGCCAACCAGCTGGACCAGGACAGAGTGAGTTATTTGCACTACTTAAAAATCTAGGGGTTAGAAGGAATCAATATCACCCTTCCAGAGTGACATAGAAATTGGGGACGGCCAATTTCTTCTTCTAAAGGGAAGAAGGGGAAAGTCTGGGCAATTGGGCAGGTGACTGTATGCGCACATGGAGCGGTCATTTGAAGGTGAAGATGCTGGCAGAGGGCAATAAAGAAACTTAATTCCATGCAACTAAGAGTTTGACAATGGCTCAGATTTTGAGATGTGACAAACCAGGAGGACTTGGCCACCAGGCCTCGGTTTTCTGTGGTTTCAGAGTTACTCATCTGAGAAACATGGGACCTACTAGCCATTGTAAAAACACAAACCCGGCGCGATCCCCGAGAGAATGAGTTGCTGATTCAGAAGCTGAAGAAAGAAACAACTGTGTGGTTCCTGGCTCCTTCTCTTTCCGCATTCTGGGCTCTGTTCTCTGTTCCCCTGAACAAGTCTTTGTGGCCTGCCCTGCCTGCTCTCAACTGGGAGGCTGCTCCGAGGGCCTGGATCAGATGTGCACAGGCCTGAGAAGAGTGTCTGAGGAGAAGATGCCTTCCGAATTTTCTCTACAGCAGTGCAGTTTGAGGTGTGGCATCTACACATTTGCATATTTAAAATATCAGCCCAAGAGGGAATGATTCCTGAGTTCGTCTGACCCCACCTTTTAGAGTTTAACTTGGATTCGATTTTTCTTCCCCTTGTCCTACTTTGCCCTGTGGCTGAGAGAGGTTTTTCCATTTCATTTTGCAGACATGTGAGGCATCTTACTCCCCCCATTTCTTCCACCCCACATGTCCACACATCTGGAAGAGTAATATTTACATCTGGAGGCCATTCTCATCTAGATTTCTTTCAACATTCTTTTCTTTGAAACTCAATCCTTGTAAAGTCTTGTTCAAAAGGGCCTCTGAACTACTGGAATCATTTGCAGAGGCTCGGGGAAAGGTCCTTCCTTTCAGCCCCTGTGTGATGGAATTTATGACTCCAACCAAACCCAACATTATGCTTCTGATTGCTTTTTCTTAAATAATGACTTTTCTGAGCTTCCTGTTTAAAAGGACGGGTGATAGGAAGGTGATATTCAGCAACCACAGGGGTGAGTTCATTTACTAGCCCTGTGACCTTGAAGAAGTCAGGTCATTTCTTCATCAATAAAATTGGAATTCATTACGTAAAATGAGACTAATCATCCCTGCTTTGTTATCCCACAGGAGTGTGTGAGGGCAAGGTGAGGAGTCCTATCTGAACATGTTTTGTCTCACTCCTGCATAAGATAAGGAGAGACAGAGAAAGGGAAAGTGGTTTGCACAGACTTAATCTATGCACTTGCACACACACCCACCCAAAAGGCCCCAAACTAGGCTCCTCGATGCACCACTGAGCAGGGGAAAGAAAGAAGTCTCTAGAACACGTGACCAAGTCAACAGCAGAGTGTTGGATCAGTGGCTCTTAAATGGAATTTGCATACAAATCACCTGCCCGCTCCCATAAGGTGCAGCTTCTGGTCCTGTGGTCTGGGATGGGCCCCAAGTCTGCATTTGTAACAAGATCCCAGAGGGGAGCCATGCTGCTAGTCCCACACCACATGTGGTGCTAGGGAAATGCACCCTAACTCAAAAAATCCAACCTCTCTTTTAACAAGAGATTTGGTCACTTTCGAGTGTCAACTCTCGTTCTTAAGCACAGACAGCTGAGGGAGTGGCGCTGAGGGAAATGAAATTCACATTCCTGACATACACAAAGAGCCTTTCAGCTCCACCTTTACCCTCACCTGCCAGAAGTCAGGAGCCACGCAGCAGCCTCTTGGGTGTGAAAGGAAAACTAACTGCCCTACTTCACCCCATTCCCTGCCTTTGAGTATACACCACTGGAGAAAATACTACAGGTAGGGATGGCTGCCTTTGACCTTCAGCTGGTTGCCTGGGTCCCAGACCAGCTGCTAGGAGAGGAAGAAACGTGACCACTGCTTCAGAGAGGCGCTCCCTGCCAGCTCTTCCTGCACTCGAACCAGAACCATGCTGCCTAGCAGCAGGAAGGCAAAAGAAAGGGCGGGACAGAGTAAGTAAGGAGCGGGATGTCGGGGATAGCTGAGGGCTCCCAGGCACACAGACGCACACTCAGCAGGGTGGAAAGTCAGTCAGCCTCAAAGGGAGGGTGCCAGTGGGTGTGAACCTAGAAAGCAGGAGGCCAAAAGGGTAAAAGCATTCAATTTTTCCATTTTATTATTTTTTTAAATACCAGTAATACGAGGAGGAGAAAAAAAAATCCTATTTCTTAGATAAGTTGGCAGGGCAAGAGGAAAAAACTGGAAAACGACTTATAAAAACCAAGGGAATCATTTAAGGGTGTGGGGAGAGGTTGGTAAAAATCTTGTGCTAAAAACTAAAACATGCATTGGAAAGTGGCCAAAACCCAGTTTGTTGTAAGTTCGAAAAAGCTGAAGTGAGGTGCAGCCTGGGTCATGGCCGCCCCTGAATAAGAAGGGGCCCAAATTCCCCAAGGCCCACCCTCTGTCACCCACAGACCACCCCATGGGCAGAGACCACTCCAGCCCACAGGAAGGTGCTGGACAGCAGAACACAGTCCAAGGAAGTGGCTAAAGTGGAAGAATGATTTTTGGTTCAAGTTGCAATTACAAAGCTTCAGTTTCAAAAGCCTGAATTCAGACCATGAAGACTCTTTTAAGCTCGTAACTGCCTCTGATCCTGCCTTCCTACTTCCTGTCGATTCTGCCCTCCAAACCCGACTCCATCTCGCCATAAGGATGATCTTTTCTGAAACACAAATGGAATCAACAGCTCGGTTGCCAGCAGAGGAAATTCCAAACTTCTTAGCATGGCATCGATGCTTTCCAAAGCCTTGCCCTAGCCTACTTTTCCAGAGTCCTCTCTAGCTGGTCCTCACCCCCACCCACCCCAAATAGCCACCTACAGTCCAGCCACAAAACCACACCATTCCCCTGCAGGCCATGAACTTTCAACTCTCTGTTCCTCTGCTTGTTGCTATAATTCCCCATTTAGCTTATCTTCTAAACAAGCCCCATTTACTCTTTTAAAAGATACAGGAATTTAAAGTTTTCAAACTAATTCATGCACATAATTTCATTTTTTAAGTGCAGAGATTTTCAAATGCAAAGCAATGATCTCTTGCTCCCTTTACCAAATAACTTCCTATCCCTCTTTGAATTTTCTCTACTAGTGTTATCTTCATTTCTCTAGAAACCATGTCTTGATTTTCATAAAGCGATTTCTTAACTTAGCAATTTTGCATAATCGGTTTTGCATTCTGCCTCTAATAAATATGTATTTAGCACACATGTAATGTACCGCTATTTTCATTATCCTAGTGGAAACTTTGAATAACTTTAAGATAGGTTACCAGCAGAAGCATTGGATAGTAAGAGGTAGAGCCAGGAGCAGGGGCTCACACCTGCAATCTGGCACTCTGGGAGGCTGAGACAGGAGGCTAGCTTGCAGCCAGGAGTTTGAGACCAACCTAAGCAAGAGAAAGAAACTGTCTCTACCAAAAACAGAAAAAACTAGCCAGGTGTGGTGGTGGAGTGCACCTGTAGTCCCAGCTACTTGGGAGGCTGGGGTAGGAGGATCACTTGAGCCTGGGAGTATGAGGTTGCAGTAAACTAGCCTAGGGCATCAGAGCAAGACACCGTCTCCACAAACAACTACCACCCTGCATTTCATCACTACTACTTACGTAGAAGATACTGCTTCCAGACATTTATGTCTGCCTCTGGCTTATTCTACTCTCATTTGGCAGAAGTGTGTTCTCAAATGATCTCCAAAAAAAGGTGTACAAAATTGAGCCTTTGGAATAGTCATCTGTCTCAAAACATCTTTTCTTTTGTCTTCAGAATTTATAGATATTTTGCTGAGTATAGAATTCTAGTTGAAAATCACTTTCCTTCATAATTTAAAGCAGGTAAAAATCATCTTCTAGTAGGTTGATATTATTTCTTTTCTACTTTTCTCTCTGAAAACATTTATGATCTCTCTTTTTATCGTTAGTGGCCCTGCATTTTATAATGTTGCACTTGCCAACTCTTATTTATTGCAGTGAGTACTTGGTGAATACATCGTTTTTAAATTTTGCAGCCTCTAACTCTGGGGAATTCTCTTGCAATGTTTCTCTGTGATTCCTTCCCACATCTTTTCTCTTTCATCTCCTCTAGGGTGCCTATCAGCTAGATGTTGATCCCCTAAACTACTCTAGGTTTCACCTTTTTGGTTCATTTTTTACTTTCTTTTTGTTTTGTTTTTCCGCTATGTTATACTCCAACCTTCTATGTAACATTTTCCTAGCATCCTCTACTTTTAATCAATGCCATGTCTTCGCAAAAGTCTTGAGGATACACATTAGAGTTTCCTTCAAGCTCCTTATGCACCCTGAATTAATTCTTATTTTCCTATGGATTCATTTCTCTTATACTCGATCTCGTTTCAAAGTGTCCTCAACTACCTACCTAATGGCGGCACCAGCAAGGTGGGCTGTGAAGTCAGAGTGCACTGGCAGACCTTGCGGACTCTCTGGCCCCACTCACGCTGAGTGGAGATGGCCCAGGATCCAGTGCTAGCTCCCATGCCTAGAACCGGTTGTTCAATTTCTTTAGAGAGGAGCAATCATTCCCCCATAATCTTAGGGTGGAAGAGTGGAGAGTTTCTCTCACCCTATGTCTTGCTTTTGCCCATGAAATGTCAAGTTTTGAATCTAAATTCAGAGGTTAAACACTTACAGGGTCCTGCAAGAGAAATCGGCCCTTGCCTGACCACCCTCCCGTGGCAGCGTCTTCACTGCACCCCACCCGTCCTGCTCTTGGTCCCTCTGTTCCCACTATCCACATGTTGCTTGCCCCAGAAAACCCTCTCCATGTTCTCTCAATTGTTGAAAATTCATACCAGTTTTTATTCCTTTGATGTCATGTCCAGAGGTCTCCAAAAATAAAGTAAATGTGTATTTCCCGAAACCACAATGAAAATTCTAAAAATTTCCTGACAGAAGGTGCAGATACCCTGAAAAGAAACAGGAGTCCTAAATATCAAGACTGGATTCTGGGCAATAGAATAATTTTCTGGAGTTGAAAGCAAACCTCCAACCTACAATTTTAACTCTAATTAGATTTTTTTTTTTTTTTTGAAACAGAGTCTCATTATGTCGCCCTTGGTAGACTGCAGTGGCGTCACAGCTCACAGCAACCTCAAACTCTTGGGCTTAAGCAATTCTCTTGCCTCAGCCTCCCAGTAGCTAGGACTACAGGCGCCCGCTACAACCCCCAGCCATTTTTTTTCTGTTATTGTTGTCATTGTTGTTTAGCAGGCCCTGACTGGTTTAGAACCCACCAGCCCACCAGCTTTGGTGCATGAGGCCAGCACCCTAACCACTGAGCTATGGGTGCTGAGCCCAGTTAGATTACCTTTAAATTTGGCGGCAAAAAAATGATATCTCAGGCACATGCAAAAGAAGTACTCCAGTAAGAAGACGAAAAATACAAAGAAACACTATGAAACTTAGGTTAATTGAGTAAAGACATACTATATAAACTGTGTGTGTGTGTGTGTGTGTGTGTAACAAAAAGTGAAAGTTAAGATATGGAATGGAGTAGAAAGTTCTCTCTCCATACAATAGAAGACCACTGCAAAAGACAAACAAAAAAATTAAGGAACAGGAATAAATACTTAAAAAATCATTTCTCAAAATTAAAGAAAATAAAAAGCTTCAATTGAAAAGACTATGGGCGTGGCGCCTGTGGCTCAAACGGCTAAGGAGCCAGCCACATTCACCTGAGCTGGCCTGTTGGAATCCAGCCCAGGCCCGCCAAACAACGATGACGGCTGCAACAGAAAAATATCCGGGCATTGTGGCAGGCGCCTGTAGCCCTAGCTACTTGGGAGGCGGAGGCAAGAGAATCACTTGTGCCCAGGAGTTGGAGGTTGCTGTGAGTTGTGACACTACGGCACTCTACCCAGGGCAATAGCTTGAGGCTCTTTCTCAAAAAAAAAAAAAGAAAAGAAAAGAAAAGACTTATGGAATGTTATACATAGATAAGCTGGGGGGAGGGGCAGACACAGTATAGTGAATTTGCATTGTGCCAATATTGCAAGCAGAAAAAAACTAAAAACTTGCATAGTTAACATAGTAATCACTCTATGAGGATAGTGGCTATAATTTCTGAATTCTGAAATGGATGAACAGAAAAAATTATAGTGTCTGCATACATCGTTATATATTTAACATACACAAGAAAATCTTACAAATCATCATGAAAAAGATCAGAAACCCTAAAGAAAAATGGACAAAATATGTAATACACAATTTTTTTTAGTCTCACTCTGTTTCCCAGGTTAGAGTGTCATGGCATCAGCCTAGCTCACAGCAACCTTAAACTCCTGGGTTCAAATGATCCTCTCGCCTCAGCCTCGAAAGTAGCTGGGGCTACAGGGTTCTGCCACAACACCTGGCTAAGTTTTCTATTTTTTTTTTTTTTTTTTTTTTTTTGAGACAGAGTGTCAAGCTATCACCCTGGATAGAGCGCAGTGGCTCACAGCTCACAGCTCACAGCAACCTCCAATTCCTGGGCTGAAGCGAGTCTCCCGCCTCTGCCTCCCAAGCAGCTGGGACCACCCACCCGGTGCCTGCCACAACGCCTGGCCATTTTTTGGTTGCAGCCATCATTGTTGTTTGGCGGGTCGGGGCTGGATTCAAACCCACCAGCTCAGGTGACGTGGCTGGCACCTCAGCTCATTGAGCCACAGACGCCGAGCCTAAGTTTTCTATTTTTAATAGAGATGGGGTCTCACTCTTGCTCAGGCTGGTCTTGAACTCCTGAGCTCAATGGATGTCCTGCTTTGGCCTCCCAGAATGCTAGGATTACAGTTGTGAGCCACCAGACCTGGCCGTTATACACAATTTAAAGAATGGATACCAAGTATGAGATGAGTTATGCCTCTTGTTCAAGCAGTGATATACTACTTTACACACATCTAGTCTACAAGAATTAGAAAGCTAAGTTCTGGGGAAGATTCAGGGAAAGGGGCTCATTCTGGCATAGCCTTTCTGAGAGCAACCAGGCAGAATGTAGTGAAATTAGGTATTCATTTTCCTTATGGCCCAGCGAGCCCCAGGCGGGTATATGCTTGGAGAAGCTCTTGCCAGGGTCCACACACGCACAGGGCACTTTTTCCACCGTAAGAGTCATTGAGTTGGGGGAGGGGTAAGGATGGGGGATGACAGCATGCTACCTCGCACAATAGTGCAGCTGAGGTTAACTCGGCTTTCTGCATCTGAGATTCCACAAAACACAAGTCACCACACACAAGCATTTATCTACCACCTTCTCCCCATCCTGGGTCAAGGCACGAGTGCCAGAAAACCAGAGCTGCGCTGCCAGCTGCCACACTTGCTTTGACCACAGAGGTGGGCTATATAGAGTGGACTTGAACTCCCAGCAGACTCTCTGCCCTCCTCTCCCCATTCATCTGGCCTAATGAGAAAAAGAGGAAGCCTCACCCTCTATAAATAAACCCCTCCCTGGCCCTCAGTAATCTCTGGGCTTACTTTATCCCAGGGCTGCCAGCCCATTTCCCTCCCAAACAGCATTTCCTTCTACAGAGCCCTTGTGGAGCGGGTTCTTCAGCCCCTGAGCGGTCCCTGCCCACTTCACGCTGGAGTCAAACTGGATCAATGCTACCCTGTGTCACCTGGACTGTGGAGCATCACTGCAGCATCTCTGGGCCTCTGACCCAAGGAACCAGAGGAGGCAAGATCCTATGTTTTTCAGGGAAAAGAAATTATTTTAGCATCAATAACTACATCCGACCCTGCTAGGTAATTAAACTGAGCAACTAGATAAAGAAACCCCACCTCTCACAGATAAGGACCGGAAACCAGCCTGTTGAAATGATGCAGTAACACGGACGAGGCAGCTCAAAGGTGAACCCTCAGCGCTGGTGAAGTTAAGGAGACACAGATTCTTTTCATAGAAACACCCCCGCGCCTTTTATCTTGCAGGCACCTGCCCCAGACATCTCTTTGAAGACCAATCCTCTGTTTTTCTAGTCTCCTTGGATTCCTACTCCATGGCTCTTGCCCCACGTGGTTCCCCAGCTCAGAGACACACACTGCACCGCCTTCTTTGACTGACCTGGAAGGAGATACTCCATCCGGGACCTCTCAGGACTTCGCCCAGACCATACGATGGCCTGAGGCCTTCCCAGGTTGCTTGTCCTCAACTACCAAAAGGAGAGTCAGCATGCAGTGCTGTAGGCACAACTGGGCAATTGAGGCCTGGTCCAGAAAAACCATAGAAATAGAAAATATAGGTCCTGCCCTTAGAGTGTGTGAACAAATGTCTGTGGGCCACCCACTAAGTTCCAAACATCACCCTCAGCACTTCCATATACATTTCTCCACTTATCTGCACAGTGATCCCACGAGTTAAAGCCCCATTCTCTGGGTTTTCCAGAGAAGTGAACCAAGCTTCTCCCCAGTTGAAGAACCTGCTGCCTCCAGTAACAACCAGAAAGTGACAAATCCAGGACTTCTGACCCCAAGACTTGTCACAACATCACAGTAGCATTAAAGAAAATATGTCCTGCTTGGAATACAGAGGACTGGGACCTGAAATAGACTCAAAGTATTTTCCAAATGACACGTGAACAAGAGCAAATGCATGAGATAAAAATAAACTCTGAGCTTGCATGCTCTCGTCTCTTCTGTAGTAAGGAGGAGTTCAACAGTGAAAGATTCTTGAATGAGGTAAATTTGAAATCTAGATTGAAAGAACAGAGGTTCTAGATTGACAGATAATAAAAAATAAAGTTGGAATTAGCATCTTCTCTTAAAGTTAGGTAGACATTCCTACCGTCCATGAAACAAATTTTCCATTCTGTCTACCAGAGTAACAGGAATCGTGCTTAAACGTGGCAGGGTAGATTCAGGTTAGAACAAAAATATTTTTAGTGATGTGGTGGCTAAATACCAAATTATTTCATTAAAGGAAGTGGTGGAATGAGATTTTTTTTTGTCTCCCTCAGATGCTTTTGGCTTATTCCTGTTGGAGTGAGGAGATGGAATACATGAGCTCTGGAAACGTCATGTCCAAGTGGATGTTCTGTGGCTGGAAGAGAATTTTATTATGCTCACACAAGAAGGTTCAGGGTAGCCCATATAACAACATGCTATTGCTCAAGCCCAGACCCTCCCAGAGAGCCACTGCAAAGTCATTTCTTACCTTTCTTCCCTGGTTCCCAGACTCTGACAAGCAGGAACCAGAAAGGGCCTGAGTCACCAGGTCACATGACTGAAAGTGCACACGAGGCCTCTCTCCACACTTGGCAGAGCCTCATGAAACCCAAATCGCCTTTGCCCTGCAAGCTGAGGAGCACTGAGCAGTTACAGGTTGTGTCAGGAAACGTCTCAGGGCTGCCATCCAGCCGCTGGAGCTTTAGATTTAGCCCAGTCGCTGTCTGCCACAGAAGAGGATATTTGCGATGGCTTCTTTCCTGCACCCGCCTGCTGCTCAGGTGTGAGTTTTCATTAGCTCGTTTGTTCATGATTTACAAATTTGGTTAGTTAGTTGGTTAGTTGGCTGCTTGTTTGGTTGGCTGGTTGGTTGATTGGTTGATTAGTTTGATGGATAGTTGGCTAGTTTTGCATAGAGTACAAGGGCATACTCTACCCCTAAGAAAATGATGGTCATTCACAGACCCACTGAAGACTTCACTGCCCCTGCGGGAAAGCAGTGCTTGAACCCAAGTCATCAGGAAGAAACTCTTCTCTTTCTGCTCTAATCATTTCCATTTTCCTAAGAATCCTGGACTCAGAGACTACTCCAATTAATCAGACCGTAGGAATCCAGTCCAACCATGCCATTTTCCAGGAAAAGAAGCCCAAGCCCAGAGAGGAAACAAAGCGACTTGCCCAGGGCCCGCATCCCAGTGCCCTTCCCTGGGGAGTGGGCCTGCACACTGAGGATAAAGGGAGGGATGGAGGAAATCGGCTATTTCCTCGTGTGTCTCAAGCAATGGGGTCGGCTAAGCATTGACAAGTATGGTTTTAGACATTTCTCCTCCCTGTCCGTATCCCAGTCACTACCACCATCACCAAACACACAGAAATGGCCTGTTCCACTTCTATTTCCAAGAGATCCTTAGTTTATAGGCACCATCAGTTCTTCTAGCAGAATTGGGGGTGGATGGGTTCCCAGCCCCACAGATAGAGGCATCTTCCCTGGGCGAGCTAAGGCTGCATGGCTGGTGCTGGACTTTTGCCATTCTCATCCCCCACATCCCAGAGCCCACCTCGTTAACCCCAAAGTGGATCAGTCAGGCACAGACAATGTGGTGTGGTTGATGGGTTTTCAAATCAACAGGCCTAGATACATGTTAGCTGCATGGCCTCACTCAAACTCAAGACATTCAATGATTGTCATCTATAAACTGGGGACAATAATGCCGTGGTGCCCTGAGAATGAAATGAGATCATATTTGGGGAAAGCCCTTTCGAAATTGTTACGAGAGGAAATGTAAGGGCTTTTCATTACTGGCTTCAGGCTGCCCTGAGCTTGACTGTGCAGTAGAGTTCACAGCCCAAAGGAAGGGCGTCCTCATCTGGGATGGGCCAGAGGTGGGGCTGGGCCTTGGAAATGTGTGCTCCCCTACCTGTGTCCACAGGAAAGCGCTGCTTCCCACAGCCCTCAGAGGGGCACAGATGGGGCGGCTCGCGGCTGGGGCCAGCTGTGAGCCCAGTCCCACAGTGCTGCTGTTCCATGACAGCCCGAAAGCCTTGTTTTCCGCTCTCTCTTCTTTCTTTCTTTTTGTTTTGTTTTGTTTTCATGGGTCTGGAACATTTGAAAGAGGCTGTGTCACTACTGGCAGCTTGCTCCAGGACAGCAGCTCCTCCTTTCCCCCAGTCTGCAGGCTGCTGCAGATGCTTGCTCCGTAGGACTCTCCACCCTTCATACGCTCTGTCCCCCCACTACCACCTCAGGATCTTCTGCAGCCTTGACGGGAAATGATCACCTCCTCCCTGCCTAGTGTTGATCCCTCCCCTTCATTCTGGCTCCAGAGACTCTGGTCCCTTCGGTCTCAGAGACAGGACTCCCTCTTTTACTCAAGTCGCCATACCTTCAATTCCCTCACTTCTTCCAGAACCCTCCTCCCTCAATCAGCATGACCAGCCCTATGCATTCCGCTTCTCCACCCCACAGTCCCTTTGCTCTCTCCTCCCCACAGACGTTTTCCCCTTGGCTTACAAGCACGTTCAGACTTCTGATGATTTGAGACAGTGATCTGATATATTTAAAATGGAATTCATAGGCCGAAGTGGGTGGATTGCTTCCTTGATTGTTCCTTGATTTTCTTCTGCTATGTCACTCGTTCTACAATCCTATTTTTATTTTTCTTCCATTGCCACACTTCTCACATCCGTGGTTTGTAAAAGCAGTCTCTTCTCATCCTGAGATCACTATGTTCTTCCACCTAACGCTGTAGAAACTTTGCTATCAGAGGTCACCGGGGGTTGTCTAAAGGCCAGTGCCTACGTTTTGGTCCTTCTCTACGATGTTCACGTTGCACCCAGTGGGGCGCACCTTTCCCAAGGCTTCAGTGACACAGCACAGACCTCGTGTCTGTCTCTCCATCTGCTCCTCTGTCCCCTGTCAACTCCTCTTCCTTTGACTGCCTCCTTAATATAGACTAGTGTCAAGATCCAGTTCTGCTATTCTGTATATCCTCTTTCCCTTGTTTATTACACCCACTTTCTAGAACAGATGGTGTTTTCCTTTTGAAAGCATCTCCATAAACCCTTATGACCATTCCGACCTGCAAGTGTGTTTTGGATATCCTCCTCCTCAGGGTCTTCACAGTGATGTGATATATTTAAAATGACATTCATCAGCCAAGGTGGGTGGATTGCTTGAGCTCATGAGTTCGAGACCAGCCTGAGCAAAAGCGAGACCCCATCTCTACTAAAAATAGAAAAAAAAAACCTGAGGCAAGAAGATTGATTGAGCCCGAGTCGGAGGCTGCTGCAAGCTAAGATGTCATGGCGTTCTACCCAGGGCAACAGCTTGAGACTCTGTCTCTAAAAAAAGAAAACATTTATGAAATGAAATTTATCATCTCTCTTGATTCCCTATTTCTGTTAACAGTAGAACTTAACTAATCACTTAGGGGCTAAACTTAAGAGCCACTCCTAATTCTTCCACCTCTCTCATCCCCATGTTTAGTCCATCATTGAGTCAAGTCCATTCTTCTTTCTAAAAAGTTCTACAATCTCCTTTCTTCCCTGCTAATCTTATTCCTGCTGACTTCATACCCTCCCTAGGTCAAATAAATAATTCTTTTATTCGTTCATTGTTTATTGAGCACCTACTCTGTGCCAGGCTTTGTGCTGGGAACTAAAGAAGCAGCAACAGACACAGACTTTCTCTGCTCCAGCAACACAATGTATAACCCGGCAGAAGAGACAATGCATTCTCAACAAAACACTAACAAATGGATAGCTACAAACTGACCTGAGTACCATATTTTGCCATGTATGAGATGCCCTTTTTTTTGCCTGAATAAAAAAGGGAAAAATAAGCATGCACATTATACACGGGTAGTACTAATTCCCTTTCTATAGAAAGGTTTTTAATTCTTTTATCTATGCCTATGCATTAAAAGTGTAACTCTAGAAAGTCATAGCGATATTTGTACACAAAATAATACCTTGGAATCTGGCAATAGGTTTTGTTGAACTTACTATAAACTTGCAACAAAAGCAAGTTCTCCCACAGCTACCAAGGAGTGAGCTCATGGCTCTCCTGCTGCAGGTGAGCTAGGGCCTTGGCCTGCACCTTCCAGGGCCAGGAGTGCAGGTGACGCCATGAAGGGATGCTTTGGTGCAGTGCTGGGTAGAGCAGCACATGTGGTAGTGAAGGACTTGTGACCCAAGCCCCCACACCAGCCCCAGTGCCCAGGGTATGACAGGCAGTAGTTTGGCAACCCAGCAGCCAACCGACAGGGCTGGGAGCAGTGCAGCCCCCCAAACAGCATCCTGCAGCCTGTTGTGCTTCCCGCATGCCCTCACTGTGTTCTCACCTGTGGCCTCCCACCACCTTGCACTTTCCTGAAAGGCGCCACGGCCACAAGGAGCAAGCATAGATCTGGGCAGACCTGAAGCCCTAGGATGACAATACTTCTGATAATTGATAGTGACAAAGAACTCTTGGCCTTCTATGATGCATACATGTCATAAATTTGTTACTGATACATACAATGTCTTATACTTTGTTCTGGTGTTTTGTAAATATTTGTTACATAAAATTTCTTGTACTATAACATGTTAATAAACAAATGCCAATATTCCTTTATAATACAAAAAACAAGTACCTAAATATAGACAAATACAAATTTGAATTAAAAAATCAAAAAAAAATGTGTTTTTTTCCTGAAAGTTTGGGCCCCAAATGTGCACTATACATGGGAGCACATCATATACAGCAAAATATGGCACTCTGTCAAAAAAGAAGGACACGGTCAAGGACTAAACCATGAAGCCAGAGTAGAAATTGACTAGACAAATGGAGGTGGGCTGCTGACAGGAGGAAGAATGCTGCTAACAGGGGAAACAATTTATGGAGATTATTTGATCAGAAAACCCACAGAAAGTTCAAGAAACTGAGAGAGACTCGTGAGGCTAGAGCTGAGAGGACAAAGGGTAAACTGAGGCTGAAGGCGAAAGAAGGGGCCAGCCATGTCAGGCCTGGTCCCCCAGGATGAGTGATTTGGTTGGGCTCTGTCCTGACAGCAACGAAGAGCAGGTGAGGAGTTTTCACCGTTGTTTGCCGCCAAGCTCCTACCTGAGATCCGGTCCTTCCATCCTCCAGACTGTGCTGATCACCGCAAGGGTCAGTCCACCAACCTCTCTCTCTAGATTTACTCCCCAACACCATCTGACACATTTATACATCACAGCCAGCTGGTGTGCCCTTTGGCTCCTGGGCTATCTCTTACACTTTCCTGACTCTGGGACTTTGCTCACTTCCTTCCCCCTTCCCCCTAGGCTCGGTTGCTGCCTGGTGCTCTCATGCCCACCCACCAATGAAGGATCGCTTAGATCTAACATTTTCTGGAAGTCATACAACTCTAGCCCACCCTAATTTAAAATGGGTCTCCACACTCTCAATAACCATGACATTTGCCACTTGTTGTTAAGAGCCTGGGTATTACAGCCAGAAAGTCTTGGTTTGAATGCTGGTTTTGAGCAAATCACTTAATGCTACAAGCCTCAGATGTCTAATCCATAACATGGATAAAATCATTGTACTTACCCCGTAAAGCTGTAGAGAGAAATGAAATCAGACTACATTTCTGCAGTATCCAAAAGAGTACCTGGCACTTAGTAAACACTAAATACTTGTTATTCTACTGCTCCATTCTCTTACTTATCTAGGGAAATGGGAGACTTTTTTTTTTTTTTTTTTGAGACAGAGTCTCACTATGTCGACCTGGGTAGAGGGCAGTGGCATCACAGCTCACAGCAACCTCCAAGTCGGGCTCAAGCAATCCTCTGGCCTCGGCCTCCTAAGTAGCTGGACCTACAGGTGCCTGCCACAATGCCTGGCTATGAAATGGGAGACATTTTAAAGAAAGAGACTATCTTTGTATTTCTACATCTGACATAACAACCAATCAATAATGTTGAATAATTGAAAACATTGAATAGCTATTGAAAAACATTGAAGAATTGTTTAATCAGGTGGAATGAAACATCAGAAAATCTTTTAATTAACACATGACATCAACAGATTAAAAGTGGGAAATTTGACCATCTTGATAGATGGGAAAAAGCCAAAATTTAGGTCTGTCAAGAAAAATCTCATCAAGAATAAAATAAAATGTTATTAATCCAAAAGGTGTGTTAACCAAAAATCCTACAGATAACATCATATTTCATGGTAAAATCTAAAAGCATTTACATTAAAGTCAGGAATAAGACAAGGATGTTTCCATCAGCATTTCCATTCTATACTAGAATCCTACTCAGTGAAATAAGAAAGACAAGGATTAGAAAAAGAAGTGTACAAAGTGAAAAAGGAATTTGTAAAACTGCCCCTACTGACAGAGGACAGGATTATATATAGAAAATATGCACATAAAATTAATGCCAATAAAATTAATAGAAGAATTCAGCAATGTTATTAGAAGCAAAATCAACATATAAAAATCAACAATATTATTCATACTATGGATTATTACTCAGTCTTAGAAATAAATGAAGTACCAGAACGTACTACAACTTAAAAAAAACTTAAAATATTATGCTAAGTTGGGCAGTGACTGTGGCTCAAAGGAGTAGGGCGGCAGTCCCGTATACTGAAGTTCAAACCTGGCCCCAGCCAAAAACAGCAAAAAAATAAAATAAAATAAATAAATATATACATATATATATATAATGCTAAGTGAAAGAAGCCAGACACAAAAGTATATGATTCCATTCATATGAAAGGCCAGAACAGAGAATCAGAGAGGCTATGCCCATACCACCCGGAGAGTGCTCAGTCTTATCATATGTCAGGAGCTAACTGGGTCAGGACTGATTAGTACTTGGATGGGAGAAATATAGAGAGATGGAGAGTAGACTGGTGTTTGACTAAGGCTGGAGGAGCTGGAGAGGGGCAGAAGAATGAGGGATAACTAAAGAGACACTGGATTTCTTCTTAAAGTGGTGAAAATGTTCTATTAATAAAACTGGCTATGGAAAGGGCACTTAATATACTAAACTAGTAACCATTGAATTGCACATTTTCTTTATTTATTTTTTGAGACAAAGTCTCACTCTGTCACCCAGGCTAGAGTGCCATGGTGTCAGCCTAGCTCATAGCAGCCTCAAACTCCTGGGCTCAAGGGATCCTCCCACCTTGGCCTCCCAGAGTGCTAGGATTACAGGTGTGAGCCACTGCACTCAACCTGAATTGTGCATTTTAAATGAATGAATTGTACGATAAGTAAATAGTAAAGCTATTAAAGTTAATAGATGCCTATAAATAGGCAATAAACAATTAGAAAACTTAATGGGGGCTCGGCGCCTGTGGCTCAACAGGCTAAGGCGCCAGCCACGTACACCTGAGCTGGCAGGTTCGAATCCAGCCCCAACCCCGCCAAACAACAATGACAGCTACAACCAAAAAATGGCTGGGCATTGTGGCGGGTGCCTGTAGTCCCAGCTACTTGGGAGGCGGAGGCAAGAGACTCGCTTGAGCCCAGGAATTGGTGGTTGCTGTGAGCTGTGATGCCAGGGCACTCTGTCCAGGGTGACAGCTTGAGGCTCTGTCTCAAAAAAAAAAAAAAGAAAAAGAAAAAGAAAACTTAATGGGGAAAACATCCCATTCACAAAATCAACAAAAACTGTACAATGTCTAGAGATGTAATAAACATTGTATAAAACCTTTATTGAGAAGATGACAACCTTAAAGTAAGAAAAGGCCTAAATAAATGGAGAAATAGAACTTTTTCAGGAATGGAAGACTCAATATTGAAAAGACATCAATTTTTTAATCCATTATCAAAGAAATTCAAATGAAAAATAAATGGGTGACATTTTTACATTTCAGATTAGGAAAAATATTTTTCTTGGTAATAATGTTGGCAAGGGTATGAATTCATGAAGTTATGCACTGCTACCCAGTATAAACTACTACTAACAGGAAAACTATTTGGCAGTTTGGATAAGAATGTCCACACTTTTACACCTCAAGGAAGCTATCAAAAACAAAGCCAAGAAGGTATAAAGATTTGTGTTCAGATATGTTATTTCCTATGCTGTTTTTCACAGCAAAAGAGCGGGGGAAACTATGTAAACGTTGGAAAATGAGAGAATGATTCCACAAATTATAGATTATGGTTTACACATAAGAGAAACTGTTATGTAGTCATTCACTTAAGGTGATTTTTTTTTTTTTTTTGCAGTTTTTGGCCAAGGCCAGGTTTGAACCCACCATCTCCTGTATATGGGGCCAGTGCCCACCCTTGAGCCACAGGCACTGCGCTAAGGTGATGTTTTTAAAGAATTCTTTTTCTTTTTTTTTTTTTTTGTAGAGACAGAGTCTCACTCTATTGCCCTCGATGGAGTGCCGTGGGGTCACACAGCCCACAGCAACCTCAAACTCTTGGGCTTAGGTGATTCTCTTGCCTCAACCTCCCAAGCAACTGGGACTACAGGCGCCCACCACAACGCCCGGCTATTTCTCTGTGTTGCAGTTCGGCAGAGGCCAGGTTTGAACCCACCACCTTCAGTATATGGGACCAGCGCCCTACTCCATGAGCCACAGGCGCCACCCTAAAGAATTCTTACAGATGTTGAAAAATAACAGTGACATGGTGTTAGGTGGCAATATATGGCATAGACCTGTCTGCAGTGTAATCCTAGCTCTGCAAATATTTACAGGAATCTTCGTTCCCCACATCTTGGCACCTAACTCCCTACAGTTGCAAGATCTCATGAAATTTGAGAAGGAATTTGGACAAATCATATGCAAAGCCACCAGCAAATAAGGACCTGGGTAGCTTGATCAATAAAAAATTGAAGAGAAAGTCAACAAGGATGATACAGGATGGTCCCTACAAATGATCTAACCATTAAAGTGTCGTGAGAGACCATGTAGGACATTGATGAACGCTTCAAATATTTTTGCAAAAATATCCTTTTTATAATTGTGTTATCAAAAAGAAATCTGAAGTGAAAGATGTAGCATTAAGCTTTCATTTTCTTGAAAGAAAGTCTGCCCATCTTATCCTAAATCACTTTATTGATTGACGTTAATTCTTAAGAATTTGTATCAAACTTCAAGTATAACAAATTTCATTTAAAATATGTATAATAATTTTTATCACAGTTTCAAGATAAGTATCATAATCTTTTTAACTACCTGTGCTGAAAATTTGATTCTCATTTTAACTAACTTCAGAGGATCCTTTTCTAGTACATTTATCATAGGTTAACAAATGCTTTGTGATTATTATGTATACAGAATAAAAGGTAGAACAACATTGTCCAGTAGTAATTTAACATGACCCACTCACATACTTTTTTTCTATTTTTTTTTTTTGTAGAGACAGAGTCTCTCTTTATCTCCCTCGGGTAGACTGCCATGGTGTCACACAACTCACAGCAACCTCCAACTCCTGGGCTTAGGCAATTCTCTTGCCTCAGCCTCCCAGTAGCTGGGACTACAGGCGCCCGACACAACGCCTGGCTATTTCCCTGTTTTGCAGTTCAGCAGAGGCCGAGTTTGAACCCGCCACCTTCGGTATATGGGACCGGCGCCCTACTCGATGAGCCACCGGTGCTGCCCCACTCACATACTTTTAAACTTTCTAGGAGCCACATTTAAAAATCAGAATAGGTCAAATTAATTTTAATATATTATATTTAACATGATTATCTAAAATATAATAATCTCAACATGTAATCAATATAAAAACTCCTGATGAGTTTCTTTACTAAATCTTCATAATCTAGTGTGCATTTTATACTTACAACACATCTCAATTTGAACTAGCCACATTTGAAGTGCTGCGTCTTACAGATCATATCTAGAAGAATAAGCACCAAAATGCTTTTTAAAAGGCATACACAACATGAATGGAGAGACTGGAGGGAAGAATTGACTTTGTTTAAAATTATTTTTAACTTTGGCATTTAAATATCTCATATTTTTAGCTATTTTCACTAATGAAAGATGTTTTTCTGTATCTCTCATTTATGTCTTAAGTATTTAAGTAATACATAGTTATTTTTCTGTTTCTGTTTATGTCCTTTCACTTCCTGCTTTGGCTTTTCTGGTTTTCTAAGCAAATTATTTCCCTTTTTTTTCCATCCTTTTCACTGGTAGCCTGGCAAACTTTCCATTTCTGAGATCATTTCAAAGCAACTCTTGGCCCTGCCAAGTTAATTTTTCTTTCTACCATTCCCTTTCTCGTGGATCAAGATCATTTTTTCTTATGTTATTAGAATCATATTGTTTTCTTATGGAACAAACAGTTCCCTTGGACTTCTCTGTCTTTAAAAAAAAAAAAAGTTATTGGATTCCACTTGGTTGATATTCTTTTTTTCTTTTCTTTTCTTCTGTAGATTTTCTCCCTTCCGTCCTTTGGAATCATATACTTTATGATATACAAATGTACGGTCACGTCGAAATAAATTGCCAAGTTCAAATTCTCAAAGAATCCCTGAGCAGGAGTTTGACATCAAGAGTTGTATTTTTACTTCAGTGGTTGGATTTCTCTGCCATTTGTCACAAAGGGCTTTTTTCCCTAAGAAAGCCTGGGAACTGATTTTGCATCACTTCAGTGTGGTCTCCTTTCAAAGCAGATAGAAGCAAGAATAGTTGGGCTATGTTACCGCATTGTGTCTTGAGGAAGCTTGCAATAAAATTTTTGAGGAAAACTGTAGACATTGGCCAAGACATTTCTGTGTATCACTTTCTTGAAGTCAATTGCTGAATGACACTTTTCTCACATCCTTGAAGTCCCTGACTTGGTTGAAAACAGGAGCATCAGTAGATAATGTGATCTAACTAATTTTGAAACCTTTCCTGAACATTAGACAATGGTTGTCATTACTGTAAGAAACTGTACTCACAGAAAGTGGAAGAGTTTGTTTAGCTGATAGAATCAAACTAAAATGAAAAAAGTAGAAAAGGTGGGCGGAAGTGCTCACGCGGCAGCTTATTGAATACTCACGTCTTACCAAAGTCATTCAGCCGCAGATTTATAAATGCAGAAGCTAATTCCCTGAACATCTGCTCAGACACCCTCTGGGGCCACCCACAGGAAACTAGAAGTTGTGTTGTTTCTTCCTCCTACCAACCGCTCCCCCCAGGGACGGGCGTGCAGGACTATGAATAACAGCTTTTTAGTGTAGGAAGTGGGAAAAATAAAATAGGAAGAAAAAAGCACTAGGATTTGCGGTGAAATGAATTACTGATCATTTATACTTCCTATGCATTGTGGGTAAAAGTGGTGAAACTTCCAGATCAAGTAGGATTTTCTGGGAGAGGCTCCTTGTTCATACTCTGCCCTTCCCTGTGCTGGGTTTGGGAGACTGGCAGAGGCTCTGAAAGTAACAGAGGTATAGAAAGAGGTAAGAAAGCGGAGAAAAAAGATGATGAAAGGAAGGGAGAAGGAAGGAAGGAAGTGAGGGATGAATTTCATTTGTAGTATAAGTTTCCTGGAGGGGGAACAAAGGAGACAAAATATTGGATACAATTTAATTAAATTCAAAAACTATTCATTCAGTACTTGTGTGACAGCTTGTGCTAGGTGCTGTAAGGGAGGGTCCCAAAACAAGAGTGACTGGACCTCTGCATAAGGCATCCCTGTGTCCTCCCACCTCCATGTGCCCACAGAAGGTGGTCCAGTTTCTAACCACCCCATCCCACTCCCATGAGGCAGGAATCCACATCAGGATGGAGCCCAAAGCAACTTAGGTACCCTCTAAACAGTCTTGAGGAGCCTCAGAAGGTAAGAACGATTGCAGAGCCCACCTGGGGCCTCTGGGGTGAGTAATCTTGTGTTATCATCAGCTCCTCCTACACTGGTCTCTGGCTATCCTAGTATTCACTCTGTCTTCTTATTAACATCTAAAAGAGCTGGACTGGTGTTCATGACCCAAACCAGGAGAGAGTGTTTCGAGAGAATGGCTTCCATGGCCTGTAACAACATTATCTATTTCTACATGGATTACATATCCCCAAGGAAGAACAGAGGTATTGAAGGTTAAGGAAAACCCTAGTGTCTGGGG
Organism: Perodicticus potto; assembly: GCA_963574655.1. Lineage (NCBI taxonomy): Eukaryota > Metazoa > Chordata > Mammalia > Primates > Lorisidae > Perodicticus > Perodicticus potto. Next base: position 81,953 of record CAUYRH010006818.1, read on the forward strand.
TGAAAGAAAAGAGGGGCAGAGTCGGGAGGAATAGTAAAGAACCTAAACTGGGGAGCCAGTTCCTAGCTGTTTGCAACTAGGCAAACTGCTCTGCCTTTCATGCATCCATTTCATTGGGCCTCAAATGATGATTGCATCACCATCATGACTACAGGAGATAAGATGCCTGAACGGTCTACAAATGTCTAACACATATGTTAACCAATATTTACAAAATTATAAAGGAGAATACCTGGACAGGCGAGATAATAGATTTGTTAGGGAACTGAGGGAGTAAGCTTGGACTAAAAGAGCGGAAGACTAGATTTCTCCCAAGAGAGCCCCTGGAGACGAAGAATAGATTAGACTCAGAAAGTTGGAAAGAATCATGCAGGACAATTAAGGAAACTAACTTAATAACCAGACTCTGCCTTAACTTGTGAACCTGTGACAGCAGTCCTGTAGTTGTGTTGAACTTACACTCTACGTGTTGCCTGTGAGAGAATCACAGCCAGCACATACCAGAGGACAGCCTGGGATCCACGGCTGTCCTGGGCTCTAAAGGCTGGGGAGGGTTGTGTTTCTGAAGCCATAAACTTGGGAGGGAGGGGCAGCCACAAGGGCCGGGAGCTGCCGGCCACTCAGACATCTGGCTTTAGTTCTCTCTACCACACCCTCATCTCCATCCTGTCTGCAGCTGCACCCTTGGGGCTGGCCTGAAGCTGGACCAGATCCCACCCAAGCTGGGGTGCAAAGGGTCTTTCCCCAGACACTCACCCAGGGAAACTCACTGTTTCTTCTTAGGCCCCAGTCCTGAGTTTCTTCCCTTTCTCTTTGTTAATTTTGCAACATACCTTTTGCCTTGTTTCAGCCCACACAATAAAACTGTGAGGAGACGAATGAGGTACTGGGTTGACAAGCGGGGCTGCAGATTGATCTCGATGTGGTCCTTTGGGTCTCACCCTTGGTAAATCCTAGAACCCCAGCTTCTTCCTCATGTCTATGTATCCCCCTGTCAACTAAATGCCCATAAGAACACATTGTCTCAAATATGTGCCTCAGTTTGGCAGATAGTTGGACACTAGTTCTGAGCAATTAAAACAGCATATGTTTATAAGCAAGCTGCAATTAATTAGCTTTGGACAATTAATCCAGGTCAATGATAAATTGAATATTATTTAATATTTATATAGCAGACTAAAATTTACACAATGTTATTTACCCATTACCTCATTTGATACTCTTTGAGGCAAGTATTTGCATAGCTAGCAGCTCCAAATGATTCTCACCTCCAGGTATTCACGCCCTTCTGTAGCCACTCCCACACTGAATAGGGCTGACTGTACAGGCAATAGAATATTGCAGAAATGATGGGGTGTGGCCTCCAAGGTTAGGTCATTAAAGACTTTTTAGCTTGCGCTTCACATTCTCTTGGGTGGGGGAAGCCAGCTGCCATCTTGTGAGGGTGCTCAGGCGCCCAGCAGTGAAGTTCACATAATGACGCTCTCAGGCCTCCTAACAACAGCAGGCATGAGCAACTTGGAATTGCATTCTCCAGTCTCTAGTAAGAGTTCAGATAACGGCAGCTGCTCAAACATTTTTAAATAAAAGCTTTATTAAAATATAATTCATATACTATACAATTCACCCATCTTAAGGGCACAATTCACTGGTTTCTGTAATAATATATTTATAGATACATGCAGCTATCATAAGTCAAATTTAGAACACATTCTTCACCCTTAAAAAAAAAACCTCATGTTTTTTTTTCTATCACTTCCCTGCCTCCTAAGCTTACCTAGCCCTGGGCAACCACTAAATTAGTTTCTGTCTATAGATTTGCCTCTTGCGGTCATTTCATATAAATGGAATCATACAGAATGTGGTGTTTTGTGACTGATTTCTTATATTTAACATAATGTTTTCAAGTGCATCCCTGTTGTAGCAGGTATCAGAGCTTCATTTCATGTTATGGCTGAATAACATTCCATTGCACGTAAACACATTTTGTCTACCCGTTAGTTCATAGATGTATCTCAGGTGTATCTGGATTGTTTCCAACTTTGAGCTATTACACGGATGCTGCTATAAGTATTCATATACAACTTTTTGTGTGGATATATGGTTTCACTTCTCTTGGGTATACACCTCGGAGTAGAATTGCTAGGCCATTTAGTAACTCTATGTTTAAGTATGTGAGGAACTTCCAGAGTGCTTTCCAAAACAGTGCCTGAAGTATATGAGGGTTCTGATTTTCCATATACTCCCTGACACTTCTTATATGACTTTCTTGTTATAGCCACCCTTGTAGATGTGAAATGGCATCCCATTGTGGTTTTGACACATATTTCTCTGATGGCTAATGATGTTGAGCATCTTTTCATATGTTATTGGCTATTTGTACATCTTCTTTGGAGAAATGTCTATTAAGATTCTTTGCCCATTTTTTAACTGAGTTATTTTGTTTTTATTATTTATTTACATGTATTCTTTATATAGCTTAGATACAAGTCTCCTATAAAATATAAGATTTGTAAATACTGTATTTCATTTCATGGGTTATCTTTTTCCTTTTTCAATAGTATATTTTGAAGTACAAAACTATTTTAATTTTGATGAAGTCCAATTTGCCTATATTTTTTTGTGGCTCATGTTTTTAGACTCATATTTAAGAATCCATTGTCAAATCCAAGGTCATAAAGATATATGCCTATGTTTTTCATAATAGTTTTACCTTGTTAACTCTTGTATTGAGGTCTTTGATCCATTTTGAATTAATTTTTGTACATGGTATGAGGTAAGGGTCCAACTTCATTCTTTTAAATGTGGATACTCAGGTGTTCCAGCATTTCTTTAAAAGACTCGTCTTTCCCCCCATTGAATAATCTTGGCACCTTTGCCAAAAAATCAGTCAACCATAGTCATGTTTGTGGGTGTTTCTGGATTCTCGGTTCTATTTCACTAGTCTATATGCCACTGCCACACTGTCTTGATTGCTATTGCTTTGTATTAAGTATAGAAATCAGAAAGTGTGAGTCTTCCAATTTTGTTCTTCTTTTTCAAGGTTATTTTGGCTATTCTGATTCCTTGCAATTTTTTATGGCTTTTAGTCAGCTTGTCAGTTTGTACCAAGCAATCAGTTGGGGTTCTGATAAAGATTATATTGAACCTACAGGTCATTTGGGGGAATATTGCCATTTTAACAATATTAAGGTGTTTTTTTTTAATTGTTTTATTTTTATTTTATTTTATTTTATTTTTTGAGACAGAGCCTTGAGCTGTCACCCTGGATAGAGTGCTGTGACATCACAGCTCACAGCAACCTCCAATTCCTGGGCTCAAGCGAGTCTCCTGCCTCCGCCTCCCAAATAGCTGGGACTACAGGTGCCCGCCACAACACCCAGCCATTTTTTGGTTGCAGCTGTCATTGTTGTTTGGCGGGCCCGGGCTGGATTCGAACCTGCCTGCTCAGGTGTATGTGACTGGCGCCTTAGCCCGTTGAGCCACAGGCACTGAGCCTAACAATATTAAGTTTTATGATCCACAAGCATGGTATGATTTCCATTTATTTAGAGCTTATTTCATTTCTTTCAATTATACTTTGTAGTTTTTCAGAGTATAAATTTGGCACTTCTTTTATTAAATTTATTCCTAAGTATTTTATTTTAAGCTATTATAAATGGAATTGATTTCTTAATTTAATTTTTGGATTGTTCATTTCAAATGTATAGAAATACAATGTATTTTTGTACATTTATCTTGTATCCTGCACTCTTGTTGAACTCATTTATTAGTTCTAAAAGTTTTTTGGTGGATTCCTTATGATTTTCTACCTACAAGTTTATGACATCTGTGAATAGAGATGGTTTTATTTCCACTTTTCCTATCTGGATGGCTTTTATTCCTTCATCTTGTCTAATTACCCTGGCTATATCCTTTAAGGCAATGCTGAATATAAGTGTCAAGAGCAACACTCTTGTCTTGTTTCTGATATTTAGGGGAAAGTATCCGGTCTTTCATCATTAATATGGTATTAGCTGTAGGTTTTTCACCTTCACCAGGTGGAGGATATTCCCTTCTAGTCCCAGTTTGTTGAGTGCTTTTATCAAGAGTTTTAGATTTGTCAAATTTTTTCTGCATCTATTGAGATGATCATGGGCTTTTTGGCTTTCTTCCTATTGATATGTTGTGTTCTAGTAATTGACTCATCAACATCCTCACCATGAACCAACCCAGAAACTGTGTGAGATAATACATCCTTATTCTTTTAGTAAGCTGCTGAATTTTAGGTAATTTGTTATGCAGCCATAACTTACAAATACAGTGTTATTATCACTGTTTTTTAGATGGAGAGAGTGGGGTTGGGAATGTATACCTATCTCATTAGCCTGCTCTAGGTTACAGAGTTAGTAGTGGAAATGATTTGAGCCAGGTCTTTTGGCTTAAATAGTGAATTTTCCCCCACAAATTTTTACTGTATTTAATGACTGAGCCCAAGATTGAGCCCAATGAATACACATTATCTCTTGGGGTGGCAGGCCCATGTCATGTAGTTGGGCAGGTAGTTCACTGCACAGGGCCAAGTGGCTAGGGGGCAAATGAGAATTGGTCTCTGGCCTGTGTGTCCTGTCCACCTGTGCATCCCAGCTCAGAGCTGCATCTACCCAGAGAAAATGGCACTTTCTCACCTGTTCCCAAAAGCACAGTCTAATAATGTCAGGCCATGAGCCCAGAGCGATGATAACCCCAATGAAGGTAACTTTTTGAATTTTCACAAAGGCACTGTATAAAACCTGTTAAGTTGTTTAGCTAAAATATTAATAATATAATTAGAAAAAATAATATTTCCCTATTTACTTGGTTTACATGCCAATCAGGCAATATTAGTCAATAGGGCTAATCCCAGATGAATTTTTTATCCATAAGAAGATTTATTTTCACCACCCACTGTTCTTACCACCACCTCCCCAAACCCTCACTCCCACCCCAATCCCTGACTTCTTCCTTAGGACCTTGTTTTTAGGAAGGAGAAGAGAAGGGAGGAAAAACCTCCTTAGTTGAGTGTCTCTGTGTGTTAATGCCTGGCTGGAGAGCTCACAAACTCAAAAGCACTCAATGTGCATGAGTTTGAGAGGCAGGTCTTATTATTCCCCTTTTACAGATAAGGAAGCCCACTGAGAGAAATAAAATAATTTACTTAAATCATACAGATGGTAAATGGTGAAATCAAGGTTAGAACTCATTCTGGCTCCAGAAACAGTGCTATTCCCCTCAAACTTTGCTGTTCAATCTCACCAACAAACCCAAGGTGAACATTAGCATTCTCATACAGAACTGCTGCTGAACAAATAACACTCAAGCCCACAGAAATCTATATAAAAAATTGGACTGTTGAGCCATGAAGTATGGGATCATTTTACACATTAAGAACTCATAGCATCCCCTGAAATATACCAAATATATCCTTGGTCTCTTTGCTGACAAGCTTCCACAGATACAATCAATCTATGTCCTGGACCTCAGAGGTGAGTTTATTTTCTAACTCCAGGAGAGATATACTGATACAGAAAGGCAGACATTCATTTTTCCTTCAACCAATATTTACTGAGTGTTAACTATGTACGAGGTATGTGGCAGGCCCAGAGGATATAGCACTAATCATGAGAGATATGTTCCCTGATCTCAGGGAGCTTAGAAGATAATGGGTTGCTTAAACTTACCCTTCCCCCTTTTACGCATGCATGCATGCACACACACACACACACACACACACACACACACACAAGCACACACGCACGCACGCACAAGCCCAGCAAACTGAGATAGGAGAAATAGTACCTACATTGCTCCTATTGTAACCCCTGTATTGGAAGGCTTAATTGACTGGGGCAGAGCTTGGTGGTTTAAAAGCAAGCAGTAACTATGAAAGAAAGCAACGTCTCCAAAACCTCTCCTTGACCTCCTCAGGGAACAACCAGAGTGTAGGCACAGAGGCCTCCAAGAAGCTGCTCAGGGGTCAGAGAAAGAAGCTCCCAACCTGTAGGCAGAGAGAAGTACACAGCTGGAAGAAAGAGTGCTGAGAAGAGATGAACTTTAGGAAAACTTGGCTTTAGAATCAGGAATGTCCCCTTGTCTTTGCCACCGTTTGACTAGGGAATCTCAGAAGATGGCTGTGTTTGGGTTCATTTTAGAACAACATGAAGAAAGAATCAATGGGCCACCCACAACCTTATCTGAACCTGCAATGTCTGCAAAATTGGACGACAAAGTTCAGGAAAACAAGCCTTTTCCTTGCAGAATTTTGGTGCCAAGGCCCCTTCTGACCCAAATGTAACCAAGTAAATATAGAAGCTAAGAAAATTAAATGGAATTTTTGGAACTTGATCCTGGGTGTGCTGCAAGCTGAGGACAGAAATATTTGGATTGATGAAAGTGGGGTGTGGGCTTGTTTGCTTCAGGGTCCTTCCCATCATACAGAACCTTGACTAGTGTTAGAGTCAGGCTGGCTTCCAGGCTCCTTGGAAGACCAAAGTTCGGGGTCATCTATCCAAATACCTCTCCCTTTACAGTGTATCATATGGAGAGTATTAGTTGACAACCCCCTTTTAAGACAGAACAGCTTCAAGAACTCTACATTCCAGAAAAACTGGTTAGAAAAATGAAGTTGGAAACCATGTCAAAGAAACAGATGCACAGCGCTGATAAGGCAGTAATGTGGGCGGGCTCAGGGCTGCCACAGAGGGCGAAGGGACAGCCAGTAGGCAGGGAGCTGGGCCCTGCTTCCCCTGAATCCTGAGCAGCTCAGCTGTCCCTATTACAAACTGGGGATCTGAAATTTTAATTTAGGGGAATAGGACTCAAATAGGTGAACTAGATTAGATAAGGATTCATAGATGACTGATTGATTGATAGATAAGGATTGGTAGGTAGAAAGACACAAGAAATCCTGGTGGGGCAGGAAACATGTTGCACTGGAATTTAAGAGAAATGGTTTCTAATCTAGGCTGCCCCCACTCTTGATATGATCATAATCTGTAAGTCTCTCTCTCTCTTTTTCTTCATCCAATAAATGCCCTGCATGAGCTAACGATTTCTAAGGACTTTTAATGCTAAAATAACTTGGTTCACCGATTATGAGGAAGCTCTAGAAGCTTTAATGATGTGGGGAACCACCATAGGCCCCTGTTTTAGGAAAAAGGAGTTTTATGGAAAGATAGACCTGAGAATTGTTTTGTCTTCTCTATGCTTATAGCCAATCATAGAAAGCAATTCACAGATGAAATCAGCACACAATACTCCAGAGAGGACTACACTATATCGTGATAATAATAACCCCAACAATGAGAACACTAAAAGTATATTGTTACTGAGAACTCAAAATGGGCCAGCTATGGGGCCTAGCATTTGACACATATTGACTCATTTATAACAATTTCCACAAGAATACTACAAAATCCGAACAATTATCATTCTCATTTTACAGATTAGAAAACTAAGGCTTAACGAGGTGAAGTAGCTTATCCAAAATCACATTGCTGGTGACGGCAGGAGCAGATCTCTGCACCAGGCAGTCTGTCGTCCAGGCTCTTAACCGCCATGCTGTCGCAAATGGAGGACAAGATGGAGACTCTGAGGATATCTGAAGGCTCACTGGGGAAGGGAGGAGAGGCCGTAAAAGCAAAAAGATGCATTGTCTAGCATACAGTAGCCACTCAGTAAAAACAAGAATCTAGAGGGAGGCCAGGTGGCTCCAAGGGACAGAGAAGGAACAGACTGAAAAATAGCTCTCCGAAGGGTGAAGCAATCAGGTCTCTGACCACTGGCAGGATGAAGGAACGATAAATAATAAACAGGCAGGTCCCTATAGACAGGGTGAAGGAGGCATTTGGCAAGGGCAACCGCCAGGAATTCATGCCACGTGTCCAGGGTTGTCTGCGTTGCTTCATGGTTCCAGGACTACTTGAATGGATCTTGTGCACTGCTGAGTTCCCGGTGTAAATCTCTACAAGGGTCAGTTCTGGGTCAAGTGAGCTGAGAGAAGGCTTTGCCTCCAACTGGGGAGGTAGTTTTTCCACCACCTTTGCACCTGTTCCTAATGGAAGCAGAGAAAGGGCAGAGGTATGAGCTGCTATTTCAATGCGTTTCCCTCCCAGAGAGGCCCCTTCCCTATTTCTCTGCAGCCTTTACCTTCTGTCCAGGATTTCCAGGACCCCAATCTTTCCTTCCCCTCCTCTGTCCACACCGCTGTTCCTGTCGAAAAACCTTTAAACCCCACTAAGTAATAATGGTTACTCCCCAAGCAACAGTCTCCCTCCAAAAGGGTTGGGAAAGGCTAGTCGACAGGATAGAAACGAAGAGGCAGCGTGGATGTGAAAGCAGAAATCAACCAGGAGCAAAGCACCCGCATAAAGCCTGCCACGGGAGAGGGGGAGGGGGGGGAGGGTAGCAGAGGGAGGAAGGGAGGGTTATTTTGATAGATAGTTATATCTGATCTAAGAATTCCAAGCCCTCCAGACCATGCTAAGGACCTGTCAGCAGCCAGTGAACACCACAGTGTTAGAAAATGAGTCAGGTAATACATTCTATTCATGACCTTGCCTTTCCGCTCTGTCCCATTTTGTTTTATTCAGCCCTAAATCTTTTTAAATCCTCCGGTGAGTGGTCCTGATAATGATCCCACTTTATCTCCCTTAGCCGCGACAGGAGGCGGGGGTCCTCTCCCCGCAGTGAAGTCACCTTGCTGGTCTTATGGTCTCATCTCACTGCTTTTTTATTAGAATCATGTGCACATCAGTCGGTCTCTCAGTCTGCAGTATGACTTTTAAAGGCTACACTGCTACATTTTCCATTTGTCCTCCAGGTCCACTTCTGCCTTCTCCACCCTGCCCTCAGGGTTCTCAGGCTCCCTGCTACCCTGGGCTTCCTATGGGTGTGGCCAGTGGGTGATCCTGAGGGGAGAGAGTCCAGGTATTTATTCCCTCCTGCCAGGCGTGCGTTGGGCAGTGCCTATATTGTTCTAGCAAATGCCATGGCTCCTGACCAAGGGCCTCTCGCTGATGGCCACAGCTCTGTGCAGAGCTGGCCACTCCGTCCCTTCAGGCTGAGAGGTGGTAAGGATTTCCACATTGTTCCTTGATGCAGTGGCAGGTGGCTGCAGTCCCAGCTACCCGGGATGCTGAGGCAGGAGGACGGCTTCTGTCCAGGAGTTCTCGGCTATAGTGCACTGTGGCAACTGAGTGTCCCCCCACATTCAGCATCAATAGGGGTGACCTCCTGGGATGGCAGAGGGGAGCAGGAGGAGGCACGGTGGCCACAGGTTGCCTAAGGAGGGCTGAACTGGCCCAGGTCAGAAACGGAGCAGGTCAAAACTTCCATGCTGATCAGTAGTGGGATCGTACCTGTGAATAGCCACTGCACTCCAGTCTGGGCAACATAGTGAGACCCCAACTCTATGAAAACAAAAAAGAAAAGGATTTCCACATTGCTGACCCCTGCGTGCTCACTGTCCTTCCTGGGCCCCTCAACTTAACCCACAACTTTGTAAAGGGACCCTTCATTAAACCTCCTGTCACCTTTTGATTCATTAATGTTAGTTCCTTAGCGCAGAGCAGACGCTGTGCTGGGCACACGCCAGAGAGGTGGTGGGAATGAGCGTTATGCCTCTGCTCCCTGCTTCCTGCTGGGGCCCTGGAAGCCCACCCCCGCCCTGCAGGGGCTCTTCCGACCCAATTCCTTTCCTTTCGGTAATTCCGCTGAAGGTGATTAATATTTCTTTGAGTTTGGGCTTAGAAATCTCTCTTACAGTGTACATATGGCTACATACTTACATTGAGACAGGTGAAAGCAGAAATCAACCAGGAGTGAAGGACCACGGCTACATATTTACATTACGAGACATTCCTCTCTTAATCATTACAGACATGAATAAGCTTATCAGAGTTGCTGGGGAGAGTGGGCGAATAGAATATACTTTGAGAGCCTACAATTTTCTAGCCATTATTTAAGCGTGCTTGTTTACGTGAGTCCCTCAAGACGGTTCAGCAGATGTTTCTTTTGATTCCAACAAAAGGAATGTTGGTCATGGCGATGCTAAGAAGGACCCTCTGGGTGGTGGCTCCGAGGGGTGTGGACTTGAGAACGAGTGAAAGGGGTTGTGTCCAAAGATAGGGAAAGGCTGGAAGGAAACTAGACTCATTGGCATATTTGTGCGGGGCTGCCCACCCATTTCCTTCCTCCTCTCTGCTCGCTACTTCTCTGCACAAGCCGCTTTTCCTCCTTGCCTGCTGCTTCCTAGGTTACCACTCACACGTGTTCTGTCCACTTGCAGAGGAAACTCACGCTCATGATTGTTCAAGAAGATGCCAGGTGCCTCTGAGGTAGCATCCAAACACCTGAGGGTCTGGGGGGAAATCGGGAATCTGACACAGCAGGTTTTCGAGAGCCCTGACATTTACGGCTTTGCCTGGGACAAGTGACTGGTGTGTGGAGAGGACTCCAAGAGGCAGGTTTTGTCCCTGTCAGAGGGCTCAAGAAGCTTGAAGGGCTAGTGTGGTGGCAGATTGAGTTGACCATTTTCCCCAGCATTTAAATAAGAACCAGTGAGAATTAGATCATAGCCATCAGGCCTTACAAGTAGGAGCTGTGGGGTTTAATGACAGTCTGGAGGGGCCCCTGTCACTGTTACGTGATTCTCTGAGGCACAGACCTCTTTGCTACCAATGACGGGGTAGAGGCAAGGGTGTGTCAACTCTGATCACAGGGGCAGCTGGGATCTTGCTGGGTTTGTGGCAGCACCTGCAAGCTGCCTACCATTGTATTTATTCTCATCATGCAGACAGGAGAAATGGCTATATTTCCCAGTCTCCACTAAGTTCTGACCAATGTGCTGTAAGTAGAAGTGATATACATATATGGCAACTGTCAGGAAATTGCCTTATAAGATAATTGTCAAGTGCCATCTTTGCTCCTCCTTCATCATTCCTTTCTTTTTCCCTCTGCTCTAGATGTGGATGTGATGGCTGGAGCTTGAGCAGCCACTGAAAACGATGGGGTGGAAGCCACACACAGAAGGTAACAAAGTATTAAGACCGAAATCTGAGTCCCTGACAGTTTGCATGACTATACCAGCCCTGGACTGTTTACAATAGACTTCTTATATTTAAAAGGAAGATATATTCCTATTTTGCTTAAAACACTGTTATTTTGGTTTCTTTGTTCTATGTGACCTGACCTAATTCTAACTGATAAACTATGTCTTCAGGCTTTAGGCATAGTACATGTTGTCTTAAAGAAATTCCAGTACAGACATTTCACTATCACTTCTTTGATTTCTCCAGAGGCATCTGGATATGGAAATCACTTTTCCTTTCTTTCCAGGGAGGTGAAATCAATATCTCCATGGTCCCTGGATGTATCCATTTCCTGGTCTGAATGACAAGGCAGAAGGTGGAACACCATCTAGGTTCCTATCCAGGCTCGTGGACAGGGTTCCCATCCTGGTTCCTGGGCTCCCTGAGGGTAACTGGGCCACAGTCTAAGTATTCAATAGAAGCGTGAGACCCACCTACATTTAGGGCCAATATAGAGCTTAGTAGGAATTTCATGTCTCCAAATTACTTGCTCATACTTAGCTGAAAAGAGGCTTAGGAAATAGAAACACATCCTTGTCTCCAACTAAAAAACAACATTCTGTGAGTCAGAGCCAACACAACGCAACTGGGACAGAGAATAAAATATCTGGCCATTTCAGGAAGTAGTTAGCAGTGGAGGGAAGTGGCCAAGGAAGACAGGGAGGGTGGAGGGTTAGGGCTGGCAGGGAGTGAACACCCTTTTCCTGACACTCTTTTCCCCAGCTGTGCTGGTGATGGGGTGCATTTTGCTCCTTTCTTGGTCTCCACTGCCCCCGTCTCTGTTCCAGACATAAACTCTAGATCATTCCCTGAATAAGCCACATTATTCCATGGCAACAGGCCTGCGCCATGCTGTTCCCCATGTTCAGGAAGCTCTTACCCCTCCACCACTTAGAATGATCCCTCCTCAGTGCAGAGTTAAAACATGTGTCCTCTGTGCTTGAAAAGCACTTTATATATTCAAGCAAACTTTAATTTTGAGGAATAGTTAAGGGGCTGCAATACCTGCACACTTAACTTGCATGAATTTAACTGCACAGGCTCAATAAACAGAAAGTGAGAAAAAAAGAAAGAGAAAAACATCTTTTTGTTGCCCATCCCCTACAAAATACACCTTTGCCTTATTTTTAAATATGTTTAAAGGAAATTCTAGCTGAAATACAAACCAAAGGAAGTTATTTAGATTTTATTCACAGGGTTGTTGATGGGGTGATTTTCTGGACCCTTTGGCATTTCACTTTCTATGGTGACTGTGGACTAAATCTGAGTAAGACGTGACCCCTCTGCACAGCAGCCAGTGATGGCGTTTCTGATTGCTTTTCCTACCTGACTGTGAACTTCTGAATGGAAGGAACTTGTGATACTCATTTGGAGACCTTCTCAGCCTATCATGGTGCCTGGAACACACTTTATACTCAATAAATGTTTGTTGAAAGAAAAGTTGAGTGATTCCAGTGTTTCCTGCTGGCTATACCATAGTTAGCATCTGGAAACTGTCTCACCCAATGTAACTCTACAAGAGCCTTTTCAAACTACATCCAGACCCTTCTTTGAAGACATCAAAGAAGCAGCCATGTATTCTCTTTGTAAGCAGCCATGTCACTGCAGATACGTGCCCTGTTAGACAAGGATCATCCTCATGGCACCATGAGCACAGGAGTTTAAGTGACTTCCCTGCTGCTCCCACTGCCAACATTGATTGCTAATGGAATCGTAGGCGCATGTTCTTCATTAATCATATTAGTTTTCTGTAATCGGGGCCTGGGAAGTGGTCAGCCATGCTCTTGAGGAGTCAATCTGTTTTTAACTCTTCAGTTATCCAGAAATCCTCCTTCTGTGATGCTGACAACAACTATGAACCCGGAAGTAACAATGGGATAAAAAAGGAAGAGATGACTTTTTGGTGAGTGAATCACCCCTTGATCACTCCTAACAGTGGATCAAGGAGAGACGAAGGCCTGCAGGTGGCTGATGATTGCTCAGCTGTGCCAGGAAGAAAAGGAGCTCCCATTGCTAGTAGCGTGGAGGACATGAGTGTATCATTGTGGGAGCATAACAAAGACATCTACAGTGTTCGTTGTCAATTTATTTCTCCCTCTTATCTCCTCCTTCCACTTTGTTTTACAGGTGGATTAAAAATCCTTTCTTTTTATTCATACACTAATTCCAGCATTGTTTTTTGATCATGTCCTTTGTGCCAAGCACCATGCTGATCATTTGGGTTCAGTGCAGAAAAAGCTCACAGGAAGACAAGTAAAAGGAGATGATATGACATAGCGTGGTAAGTGCTAGAATAGGGTGATAATGTGGGAGGAACCTAAGCTCAAACTGGAAGAGAAAATAACAAAACAATAATGACAACAATTATAGTAACTAAAACATAGTGTTTATGGGTGCCAGATAATGTTCTATAGACTTTATGTGCATTAACTTATTCGATCCTCATACAATTTTATGAGGTGGGTAAGATTATTCTAATCCTCATTTTAAAAAGCAAGTAATAAAACCTGAGGCTCAGCGCCCATAGCTCAGTGGTTAGGGTGCCGGCCACATACACTGAGGCTGAGGGTTCGAACCCAGCCTGGGCCTGCTAAACAACCATGACAACCACGACTAAAAAATAGCCAGACATTGTGGTGGGCACCTGTAGTTCTAGCTCCTTGGGAGGCTGAGGCAAGAGAATCACTTAAACCCAAGAGTTAGAGGTTGTTGTGAGCTGTGATGCCGCAGCACTCTACCGAGGGCAACATAGTAAGTCTCAAAAAAAACCCTGAGCCCCAGAGAGGATACATAACTTATTCAAGATTGTGCAGCCAGTAAAAGGCAAAACTGGTATTTGAACACGGTCAATCTGACTTCAGAGCCATTAACAACTGCCTTGCTCTTCCCTCTACAGAGGAAGGGGAGGTCCTCCAAGGTCTGACCTGGGACCTGAAGGACAAGTGGGTCTTAGCCCCAGCAACAGAAACAGAAGTGTTGAAAGGTACCAGGGAGTCATGAGTGGTGAGTCAAGAAAGGTAACCCAGGGGCAGATCAGGAATGGCTAAGAAATTTGTCCTTCATCCTGAAAAAGAACTATTGCAGAGTCAGATCTCTATTTTACAAAAGTCAGATCTGCTCGAGTGGGGACAGCAGATTTGCTGGATTCAAACTGGAGACAAGTAGACCAGAGAGAGCAGTTGTAGTTGTCCACCTGAGAGCTGACATCACCTGCACTGAACAGGGGCAGTGGCAGAAGCAGAGCAGACACGAAGGCTATTGACGGTGGGACTGGATAATGAATCGGATGTGAGCAGGTGGGGGAGAGCAAGCCACCTAAGGGATCACCTGGGCTTCTGGCTTAGGTGACAAATGGGTGCTGGTGCCAGTCACTGACAGCCGACCCCATGCAGGAGTCTCTACGCCATCCTGAGCCGCCCCGCACTGGGACCAGAAGGGGAAAAGTCAGCTCCTCCCCGCCCCTTCCAACCCCAATCTCCAGCATGGTCAGGCGCATGAAGCTGTTCTGCTGCCTGCAATCTAGCCCCTCTGGGAGATTCCTGTCAGACCTGAAAGGGTCAATGGTCCCCCCAAAGAAGATGGGGTGGATATTGTGGCAAGGAAAGAGAGACCCAGTTAAGAGACAGAAGACAGACCTGCCCAGAGACTGAGAGGCCAAGGGCCACACGCCTCATCACTGCCTGTTTTTAGAGTGAAATCAGGAGGTACAAGAAATCACGAGGCTTGGGGTGGATCCCTACAGTCCTCACTCTAATGAATTTATAAAATATACAAAATGTGCAAAGGACTGGCTAGATCCTGAGGCTTCAAGGGCAAAAAAAGCCTCTCTCAGTCCAGTGGGGGAGGTCAGCTCCTGCAAAAAACTATACTTCCATGTATGGAACCAAGTGACAGTACAAGCCCACAGACAGGCTCAATGTCAAAGAATCTGAATGGAACAAGAAAGAGACAAGAAAGATCAACTGGGTAATTTTTTCATACAGAGAAAACATTGGTGCTTCTCAGCAGCAGCCCAGAAGAGAAGGTGAGGAGGTTGGAGAGAGCAATGGAAGAAATGGTCGAGGTGAGCTCCAGTGGAAACTGGATAGAAGGGGAGAACAACATTCGGCAATAAGAAGCATAGCGTGGAAACTTACCCCTGGAGATCAGGTCTTCTCAGTGGCAAAGGCAGGGAAGTCTTTAAGAAGTAGGGTCCTGAGGAGTAACAGGTAGAAGCTCTAAATAGCAGAGAATTTCTGAGAGTGGCTCTGGAAACCTAAAAAAAAAAAAAAAGAAAGAAAGATGGCCATTCTTTGATGACAAGCAGGAAAAGGAGCATCTATCTTAGATGATATTAGTGGAAGAAGCACTGTGGGTGGTAGAAAGTGGAAGCTGGGGTAATTGGCCAAAAACTAGGTCAACCAGAACAGAGAAACAGAGGAGTGAGAGAAGGCAAGAAGTAGCTGGTCAAAGAGAAGTGTGAGAGCTGTTTACTAAATGAACTAGAAGCTTGGAGATGATGGTAAAGCCATTGGTGAGTTTGAGGGGAAAGGCAATGTGACCAGTAGATGTTTACTCCATATCAACATTACCCATGGAGAGAAACTGATCCTGTCCTTAACATTGGCATTGGTGATCTCACCAACCCCAGATAACTGGGCCCTGGGGTCCTGCCCCAGTGTGGCCCATAGGTGGTCTAATCCAGTGGCATTGAGGAGGATGTCTGTTAGAAGATAAAGAATTTGAACCAGAATGTAATCAACAAACAGCTCCCTTCATTCAGAACAGAGGTCGACAATTACAGTCCCCTGTCCCCACCAGCAGAGCCCATCCAACCCACTAGGCATTTCCCACCTGTGCCAGTTTTATTTTTTAAAAAAAAACTCATGTTGGTGCACAGCAACACCATTCATGTATGTGTTGTCTCTGACTACTTTAGCACCACTCATCAGCGGCTTTGAGTAGTTGCAACTGAGACGGTTTGTCCTGCAGAGCCTAAAAGGCTGACTCTCTGACATTTTACAGAAACAGTTTTTCTACCTTTGATCTAGAAAGTTTTGCTCTAAAAAGTCAGAACAACTTAAAAGTGTGCTTCCAGACATAGTTGGTCTATGCTTTGGTGCAAACTCCTCAACTGGCTGTAGCTGGTCACAGTTTGTGCCCTGGCTTCTGTGGCCAACATTGAATAGCTCTGTCCATGGAGGCATAGGGAGGGACAGAGACAGCTTATCTGTGCGTTCCAAGGTCAGGCCTCCAAAAAGGCAAAGTCACCATCCATTCCTCCCCAATCCAGTCTCCCGTCATGGCAGCCTAGAACAGGCTGCTATCCTGGGCACCAAATTTAAAAGATGTTCAGAAGTCACAAAACAGAGGCTCTGCCTAGAGGTTATTTTGATGAGAGAAGCACTTACGTGTATTTATGGTTGTTTGTCTTCATTATAATTAGACTGCTAACTCCTCAGGGTGAAACTTGTCAAAACATCAACTTCTGAGTATACACTTCATTACTAAAGGTAAACAAAGTAATAACAGGAAACCACCAAACCCTTTACTGGAAAAGAAGAAAATTTATATTTATTTTCACTCTATGGAAATTTTTGTGGCATAGTGGACAATAATAATGTGGAGGCAATTTGCCCAATTTCTCCCAATTTTACCTGATTAATTTCTTTGGACTGTGCAAAAAGTTCTAAGTCAGGGTGGGTATGGTTTGCTTTACTTCTTGGGGCAGGCATGTCTGTGTCTTAAATGAGGAATTGCAAGTCGTTTCAGAAACATAGCTTATTACATTTTAAGAGACTAGCAAAGAAACTTCCTTAATCTGTCTATCCGGCCATCCATTCCTTACTGAACATTTACCTCCTGCCAGAAGCCATGCTAAGTTCTAAAGAGAAGAAAAACACACACACACAAAAGACTGTGGTCAGACTAAGCTGGTGCGGAGAGGCCTCCTGCATGGACCAATGCTGACACAGGCCCTGATTCTGGCTCTAGATTAGCTGTTCAGCTCAATCATCTCTGACCTTTGGTGACACAAAGATGACCCTGTCAGAATGTGGTCACATTCAGACCACATCCCTGGGCTGGGACCTACTCAGCTTACTGCCCTGAAAACCCTGGTGCACTTGACTCACCCAGCCAGTCCCGGTGGGGCGTGGATGCCCGGGGGAGCTCTCTCCAAGCCACACCTCCCCCAGCCTTTTAGAGAGGCCCCTCAAGGACTCTTGGGCTCCAACAACCAGCCCTTCCAGTTGGGCAGAAATTTCCTGCCTTGGCAATCAAGAGGCATCTTGTTGTGTTTTATTTTAAATCCACAGTACATCCCCTGGCAGCTCCACCCTCAATTCTAATGCCATTAAATCTTTTCCTTTTTTTTTTTTTCTTTTTGAGCCAAGGTCTCGCTGTGTTGCTCAGGCTGGTCTTGTACTCCTGGACTCAAGCGCTCCTCCCATCTCAGCCTCCTGTAGCTGAGACTATAGACACATGCCACCATGACTGGCAATCTGTTCCTTTTGGACCTTTATTTTTATACATGACAAAGGGGGACTAGAAGAGAGGGTGGGGAGAGAAGGTGTAAAATAAGGGTCTTCCATAGAAACAGGACAAGATAATTTAGGATCCCTTGAGTCCCTGTTCTGTGTTTTTACTTTCTCCTCCTTCAAATGTGTCACCTCCCTTCACCAAATAATGGTAAGCTGGTGCCAGCCTCTACACCCCAAGGAATAGTGGGCTGCACAAATGGGGCTAGAATGTAATGTCCCAGGAGTCTGCAATAATTAAAGGATAAGACAGACATCTGCGTATTCAGACAATGGCACATAAGCATACTATCCTTAATTAAAAACTAATAACAATGTCATGCTAATGTAATTAATGCCTCATTTATTAGGTCTTGCGGAGGAACAAACTGTTTTACATAATTGATTCTCCTAGATTCTTAGAGCTTACAGTTTGGGGAACGAAATCATTTAGGCATTTTAAATTGTTATAGAAGTCTTTCTAAATATATGTATTTGTCCTTACCCTCCATAAGGGCAACACTATGTCATTATAAACCCAGTGTCTGGTGCCACACCCAGGCTCCCAATATGTATTTACAGAAAAATAATTATAATTTCCAATATTGAACTTCGATAAAGAAAATAATGAACTCCTAGATTTGGAATTATAGATAGCTTTTGCCCTTATATTGTTATATACATTTTTTGCATTCTTACTTGTGTTTTTGTAATTCTTCTGTCTTCTCCGTCATCATAAAGCTACTAGCTTCTTACTTCTCTGTTCCTAAAAGTTCCTCCTGCCTCATTAACACACTGATTCTAATCTTCTGTAGATCAGAAGAATTAAGCCTATTAGGTCATGCCTAGAATAAAAATGAATAGGGCCTAAGGGAGACAGAACAGGCTCTATGAATTTTTTTTTTATTTTTTTAGAGACAGTCTCACTTTGTCGTCCTTGGTAGAGTGCCATGGCATCATAGCTCACAGACCTTTTTTGCTTCCTTCTGGTTTCTCAGCTGAGTTTCAGATAGCTGTGTCTGCTATATTAATAACTCCCAGATAAGTCAAGTATCACCATAATAGCTACAATAGAAACTCATAATAGATGCCTCTTACATTGGAAAGAACATCTCACCATATGTCATCAAGGGAAAAGATTGCTTCTGGTGATAGAATATGACAACTAAATTAACTGGTTCTTCCACATTTGTGAGCCAAAGCCAACCGGGAACCCCATTCCAGACAAAGGGGAGCCCTCATACATCTGAAAACTCAGAGGCAAACCTCTCCCAGTGTAAGCCAAGTCTTCCCTTTGCTGGTGTTTTGGGTCTAACAGGCTTTTCTTCTTTGTGTTTTGGAGCCTCCACATTTATTGCATAATCAATCCAGGAGTAGAGTTTCCAAGAGTTCCCATGGAATTGTGAGAATCTCTCCTTTATACTACAAAGGATCTCTGAAAACAGATAAAAAGCAAACAGGTGAAAATCATGATTTTTAGTTGACTGAGAAATCATTTAGTCTTCAGTAATATGCCCTATCACTCACAAAGAGTTCAGTGAAGACAGCGATGAAATGGTCCAAAGTAGGGAGGGAAGAAGTGAAGAAAGAAGACGGATTTAGCCCCAGACCCATTGGTTCCCAAGAGGCACTTAGTGTGGCCCCCAACACCATCTCAGTTCCAAAGCCCACTGGTTAAACCACAAGTTTTCCTCCCCCTACTTGATCTAGTTCAGGGCCAGAAAGTTCATTGTCGGTTGGCAGAAGTCAGGTAGGGTTGGAAGGCAGAATTCTTAAGCCTCAGCCCTGAGTCAGTAGCTGCCTCTCAGGTGACCTCAGGTAGGCTGTCTGAGCCTTTTGGATTCCAGTTTGCCATCTATAAATCCAGTGATGATTACACCCTCCCGTGTGGTGTGAGATTTTGCTAATTGGTATATGGAAGAGCTTGTATCTTCAGATGAAAGCATTTATAAGTTTTGAGTTCTGTTCTCAGCTGAGCTCTTTGTGCAGTTGGATTTTACTGACAAGGCCAATGGGGCTTCTATAATTTCCATTTGGAGAACTAACCTCATGAGCCTCCAAGTGTCATTATGATTAGATATATTTAGGGCAGCACCTATGGCTCAGTGAGTAGGGTGCTGGCCCCATATGCCAAGGTGGCAGGTTCGAGCCCAGCCCTGGCCAAAAACTGCAAAAAATAAAAAAGTAAAAAAAAAAATAAAAAAATAAATGATTAGATATATTTATAAATTTCTTATATTTCCCTCTCACTAATTTTCCATCTCATTGATGATCAACATGGACTCCTTTAGCTCTATGAAAAATTCTTTGAAAATTTTTAATTCTAAAAATATTTGGTATAAACTGAGTTTTCCTCAATCAAATTGTGGACTGACTATAGTAGTAAATCTTCGGAGCTTCAAAAACTTAATTTTGAATCTTTCAGAAAAGATCATGTTTTTCAAAATGAATAGCTACCTTCTATTCTATAGCTTTCTTGGGGTATAACTGACATATAGGAAAATGCACTGTTTCAATTGTATAATTGACAGATTTTGACCTACGTAGGCATCCATACAACCGTCACCACAGTCAAGATAATGAACATATCCATCACTTCCAAAACCTTGCCGTCCTTCTGATAGTCTTCACTGTCTCCCTTCCTCCATAGTTTGTGTTTTCTAGAATTCTAGATAAATAAAATCATAAAACATGTGCTCTTTTGTCCAGCTTCCTTCCCTCATTTTGAGATTCATTCATGTTGTTGAGTGTATCATAGTTCATTCCTTTTTATTTCTGAACAGTATTCTGTTATGTGGGTGTACCACAGCTGTTTGTTTATTCACTTGTTGACGGCCATGTAGGCTGTTTCCAGTTTGGGGCTATTACACATACAGCTGCTGTGGGCATTTGTGTACAAGGCTTTGTATGGATATATCCTTTCATTTCTCTTGGATCAGTGCCCAGGAGTGGAATAGCTCGATCATATGGTACAGTAAGGATAGATTCTTAGAAACTACTGCAGCCTTAAAAGAAGCCCATTTTATCACAGACTACTTGACACAGCAAGAGTTAAAGCTCTTATGGCATATTTTGGGTCACAAAAACAGCACCAAATTCCTAAATAAATATCAAAACACTCCTAATATTAAATCTTAAATACATTTAAGGAAGATTAATAAAAACAAGCAAAATTAGTATTTTTTTCCCTTTATTCTAGTTCAGCTCAGAGCCAGGCTGGACCCAGCCCCAGACAGGACACCACCCCATCGTGGTGCACACTCGCAGCCCCCACACTTACTCAGATGGAGACCCCTGTGCCAATGAACGTCCCCTGCACATCTTTGAGTGTGGGAGGAAGCTGGAATCCTGGGAGAAGCTCACTCAGACATGCAGGAAACATGCCAGCCCCACACAGACAGTGGCCTCAGCCAGAAACCCTTTTTTTTTTCTTTTTCTCATCGACATTATAACAAAACATTGAAGACACCATTGGAGGCACTGCTATGCAAGCTTCTTTTGAGTCGGTCCTGAGTAGATAGATGCTGGGTTGTAGAAAAGCATGACACACGTGAATCCTTACATGTAGTTCTGCAAGACTGCAAGTGTTTATCATGAAAATGAAAAATGTACACTTTCTTCTTCTTTCCTTAGGTTATGTCAATAACAGAATGATTTTGCTTTTGTGTTGCACAGTGCAAATTACAAAATGCTTTTGCATGTATTTTAACATGTCCCACAAGTAATTCTTCTCTTTCTCAGAGTCACTCCAATTGATTGTGCCCCTAAACACCACCAATATTTCCAAGACTGGATGAGATATTCTAGACATGTTCTCAAAAGAACTCTAGATCCAGATTGCTTTTGCCCATTTGTTTCTCAAATGGCAACACTGACCCTAGGTCACCCTCCCTTTCCAAAGGCTGCCTTGTTCTACCTGAAGGGTTTCCTCCTCCTGGCATTTCAAGTCCAGGGACTCGTCAATCACTAAGGCTACAGATGACAGCTTACAAATTTCCTATCTTGACTCCAACTCTTTGGCAGATTAAGTCTTCACTAGAAAGATACAGAAACTTCTCCCGAGCTCTGAATTACCTTATCATGCTGTTTAATACAAATATGTGAGAGGTACCACTGAAGACAAAACTTGCATTTTCACTATTTTATGCCAGAAATAACCTCATCCAATTGTTGCAGGAAAATTTTAGTGAGACCTTTGGGTTCTGTGCTGCAAAAACCTCCTCCTGTCTCTCTCCAGCCTCTCCTCACCTTCTGCTTTTTTGCTCCCTTTTCTCCCTTCACTCTTGCAAATTCCTCTAAATTCTGGGGAAAACCATCAGTCAAAGAAGATAATTCTAAAAGAGTCTTTGGCTGTGGGACAACTGGTTTCCCACTGCAAAATTTAGATTTTATCACTCCCTATACAAAAATATAATTTAATATGGATTTTTAAAATTAAAAATAGAACTACCAAAGCACTGAAGGAATGAAATTTTTAAAATAATAGGGGGATAAGAGATGTTCAACCTAAGGAAAATGCAAACTCTAGAATCCATAAAAAAAATTATTGATAGATTTATTATGTGAATTCTCCAGTTAGATATGGAAGATATCATAATAAAGTTAAAATGTAATTGTCAATTGGAGAAAATACTTGCTATATATACTAATGTAGAAGTGGAAAGATTACTACTCTTAATGTATTAGAAGCCTCCCACGTCAAATTATACCTTAAGATTTGTACATTTTGCTGTTAAATATTTGCCTAAAAAATAAAAAGGACTGTAAACAAATGTTGAATTCTGTTATTGATAAGCACCCAAAATATGTAGTGTTTGAAATGCATAAAATAAGATAAATTAATAAAAGAATAGATAGATGGAAAGATTTGTGATAAAGTCAATATAGCAAAATGTTAATTGTAAATTCTAGGTGATGGGCCAGGCAAGTTGCCTCATGCCTCTAATCCTGGCACTCTGGGAGGTGGGTGTATTGGTTGAGTTCAGGAGTTTGAAACTAGCCTGGTTGAATTCAGGAGTTTGAAATGAGCCTGAACAAGAGCAAGACCCCATCTCTACAAAAAAATAGTAAAACTAGTGCATTGTGGCAGGTGTCTGTAGTCCCAGCTACATGGGAGGCTGAGGGCAAGGGGATTGCTCAATCCCAAACAGTTTAAGGTTGCTGTGAGCTATGACCACACCACACTCTACCCAGGGTGACAGAGTGAGACTGTCTCAAAAAATAAAAAAATAAGTAAGTAAATAAATTCTAGGTACATGGATACCTAGATACATGGATGTTAACTATATGTACAATTCTTTCCATTTTTCTGTATTCCTGAAAATGTCCATAATAAAATGTTGGCAAAGAAACCCCCTAAAATTAATAAGAAAATACATAATACATTTAAGAACATTAAGTGGAGCAAATTAATAGAAAATTTGAAGTAAAGAAAAACAAGGAAGGAAGGAGGGAAGGAAAGGCCCAGTCTCAGTTAGAATCAACAAAAATGTGTAAAGTTTGATAACAGCCACAAAAATACACATAGGAAAAGGTATACTTATGAAGATATTTATTGCTTTGTTTGAAACAAAAAAGGAAAGAAAAAAAAGAAATGAAAAGAAACAACCCAAACAACCCTCCCCACAGAAACAACTACATAAGTGATAGTATGTCAGTGTCACAACAGTTAAAAAGAGGGAGTTAGTTCTTTTTTTTTTTTTAAATTAAATCATAGCTGTGTACATTAGTGCAATCATGGGGTACAATGTGCTGGCTTCATATACAATCTTAAATATTTTCATCCAACTTTTGGACATAACCTTCATGTGATTTTCTCTTACATTGTATGAAAACATTTGTATTCTGCATTTAGTAGATTTCACCTGTACCCTTCTGAGATTGGTGCATCTCAGAGGGAGTTAGTTCTATATGTACTAACATGAACGATCCCCAAGGTCTATTGCTCATTGAAGAAATGAATGTCATAGAGTGAATGGTACAAAATGACCATTTACATAAAAAATAATAATGTAACTATGAAGGTATGTATCCCCCTCAAAAGCCCCAAAGCACATATATTTGCATGAATTTATCTCAAGAGAGAATGAAAGTGGAGGGGGCGGGAGGAGCCTGGAGGGACATTTATGCTTCTACTCTGTAGACATCTATATTATTTGGACTTTTTACGATAAACATACCTTTTACGTAAACATACTTTGGTAACTTTTTTAATCACCTAACTTGACCCAGGACGCTAATAATGACTATTATCTATACATCTCTAAATCTCCCTGTGAACATTGCAAAAGTCAGCTAGGAATCCACATCTTTTGCCATCTAACGTCAAAAGCCTCAAGTCTTGCAGACAAAACATCTGGTGATCTTTTACAGGATTCTTCTTTACTTTTCATCTGAATGTCTGGGCATTCATGTCTGTTAAGTCAAATGGTCACAAGCCGGTCAATCATGTGAAAGTTCTTTCTTCTCCCAACTTCCTCCCCTAAGGGTTTAACTCAACTCTAGATGCAGAGTCTGGTCCGGATAGAAGCACCATTGAAAGGAAAGTGTCTTTACACATAAGGGAAACGTTCTGAGCTAAAGGCCAGGGATTAGCTGGGGTTGGGGGGGACAGAATTCTACAAAAATTTTGCAAGTCAAAGGAAAGAAAGGCAAAGAGGAGGAGAAGAAAAAACACAAGGAAAGTCGATGTAGAGGGAGAAAGAGGGAGCCAAGAAAGGGTTTTGGCTTTGTATTTACAAGATTCTGACCTGTGAAAGAATTCAGAAGGAATTTGGCTGCCTGAGCATGCGCAAATCACGCACAGACATCTCCCTTCAGAAACCTCGAGACTTCGTGGAGTTAAGCTGAATGGTAAATTGCACCTTGGTAAGGAAGATTCTAAGTCAGAGACAAACAGAGACAAAAAAGGGAGTGGGAAGAGCTGAGTCGGGACACATTCTAAAAAATTATATGGAGGTGACAAATATGTTTCCTGCTCATAGAGACCCTCAGGGTGTTTTACAAATGTGCTTTCTGTGTCTGGGGAGGGATTTCGCCTCTCACTCACCTGTTCTTTCTCTTATGGGGATAGAAGGCTTTCATCTGGGATCTGTCCAAAATACCTTCGTCCAGGTAAGGTCGGAATGTAGTCAAACCCACAGTGCGACTCACAGAGCACATTTTTCACTACTTCTGCTGAAAGGGAAACTCACCCTATGTTTTTGAGGGAAAGAGGGTGCCCTGCTCTTCTGTGTCCTCATTTTAAACACCTTCTGCTCACTCGACGCATGTACAAGGTACCTATTTAGTGTGAGATACTGTGCTTCATTCTGGAAATGCAAAAATGTGTGGCGTGACCCTCTCCCCAAGAACTTCACAGTCTGATGGGTAAACATTTACAATATGATGGATGTTTGTAAAAGGCATAGTAACAGCACAAAGTCAGTAGTGATCGATTGCCTGAGAAGGAACAGGTCCAGTGTCACAGAAGATGAGCTCTGGCTTTAAAAACGAGAATGAGAAGAAGCAATGGAGTACAAGAAAATACTTGCAAAAGACGTATCTGATAAAGGACTAGTATCCAAAATACACAAAGAACTCTTCAAAGTCATCAATAAGAAAACATTAAACAATCCAGTTTCAAAAATATCTAGACACCTCACCAAACAAGATGTACAGATGACAAAGAAGCACATGAAAAGATTCTCCACACCATATGTCATTAGAGAATTGCAAATTAAAACAAGATACCGCTACACACTTATTACAAGGGCCAAAATCCAGAAGAGTGACAACACCAAGAACCGACAAGAATGTGCAGTGACTGGAAGTCTCATTCAATGCTAATGGGAATTTAAAACAATACAGCCACACTGGAAGATGCTTAGGTGGTTTCTTACAGAACAAAACGTACTATGACCAAATGACCCAGGAGGCAAGTGTGTTCCTTGGTATTTACCCAGATTAACTGAAAACTTACGCCCACACCACAACCTCCACACGGACGTGATAGCAGCGTCATTCACAACTGACAAAACTTGGAAGCAACCAAGATGTCCTTCAGTAGGTGAATGGATAAATAAACTCTGGTGTATCCAGACAATGGAACATTGTTCAGAGCTAAGAACAGTGACCTGTTAAGCCATGAAAAGCCATAGAGGAAACTTAAGTGAAAGAAGCAGATCTGAAAATATACAGTATGATCCCATTCATATGAGATTCTGGAAAAGGCAAACTATGGCGACAGTAAAATGAGCGGTGGCTGCCAGCGGTTAAGAGGGAGGGAAGTATGCATGGGTGGAACACAGAGAATTCTTAAGACAGTGAAATTACTCTGTGTGATACTGCAATGGGGGATACATGTCAGGATACACAGCACCAAGCTGGAATCCTTACATAAACTATGGACTTTGGCTGATGATGATGTGTCCACTTATTCATTGACGGTAACAAACATCTCACTCTGGTGGGGGATGCTGAGAGTGGGGAGGCTGGGAGAGGGGCAGAGATGTATAGGGGAACTCTTTGTGCTTTCTGCTGGATTTTGCTGTGAACTCAAAACTTCTCTAAAAACTAAAAGTCTGTTTTTTAAAAAATCAGTAGCAGGGTACCCCACCAATGTGGGCATGGGAAGATGAGGCCCTCTGGATGACGAGTGAAGTGCTCATGTAAAGAAACACAAACATATATTTTTAAAGATCATAATTATATTTGATGGTTGGTAGATTATGATGGCATAGCACTGATCACAGAAAATAGTGATGTTGACAATTTCCAATACGTGGTAGCTGCCGTTTTTATTCTTGGTTGCCTTCTCTTTGTCACCGCCATCATCATCAGTAACAGCATTCCAGCAGAGGAGAACAATTAGTCTAAGGCTAAGAAACCCCCAAAGCTGTTGAGAGTTCACAGAACTCCTGCTGCTGTGACATAGAAAGTGGGGTGGGAGCTGTGAGGAGACAGATCAGGTCTTGAGAGCCATGATGACTCCCAGAGAAATGCGGGCTTTATCCTGTAGACAGACAGGGCATCACTGGATAGCTTAAATGAGGGAGTACATGACATCAGATCTTCACTTCTGAAAAACCAAGAATGGGAGCCAATCGGAGGCTGCTGCCATTGCCCAAGAGAGAAAAGAAGATGCTCTGGCCCAGGCAGCAAGGGTAGTATGGAAGGGAAGGAGGGGGAGCTGGTAGAACACAGGGACTTTAGTGACTGCTTGGATGTTGAGGTGAGGGAGGAGGAAAGGAAGTACAGGGTGACATTCTGGTTTCGGTAAATAAAAATGGCAGGGACTTACAGGGAGGCACCTGTTGGGATAGGGCGGTGAGCTGAGGGGGAGCAGAGAGTGAAGAGCAGGTGAGTTCTCTGTCCGTGGAACTTCCCAGACCGCCAAGGGCTTCGTGACACCACCAAAGACCAACACGGGCAGCACTAAGGAAGCCCCAGCACTAATGGAGCCCGCCGTCTACAGTAGCTCATTTAATCTTTCCAACCACTCCGTGGGATAGATCATCTTGTTGTTATCCTCCTTCTACAGAAGAGGAAACTGAGGCTTACGGACTTGCTAAAAGTCACACAGATAGGGATGGGGCAGATGTCTAAACACCTGTGCTTATCTGCCTGCAAACTCCACATCCTCTAAATTCAGCGTTTTTCAACCTTTTTTCTCTCACAGCACACTTGAACCTATGGTTAAACTTCCACGGCACACCTAAATTATGTTGATCAAAAAAAAAAAAAATGAGTGAAAGTAAGGATATACTTACTGTGCTTTGGATTTCTTTCAAAAATAATTTAATTAATGATCTTTAAAAATTCTCACAGCACGCCTGAGATCCAACACAGTTGAAAATCACTGCTGTAAATCAACAAGCTCTGTTGACTCATTGGACTGCCACCACCCTTTAGCCCTCTCTCCTTTGTAGGTGGCCTTGTCCTCCTAACAGATCCAGACCCCACCCAGGCACATAGCTTGGAGGGCACCCTGGGCAGGGCACAGGCTACATGGCTGTGCATGGTATCCCTGTGTCCTATTTCCTAAGCACAGTCATACACGGTTCTCATGTTCTCACCCTGAGGCAGGGTCGGGCAGATCTGAAGGTACCGTACTCCATGGGGGGATTTCAGCTGCTGTAGGGGGTCACCTTCCCCTGTGGTTAAATGCCATTTCCCAGAGGAATCGTCCTTATCTGCATGTACACCCGCCTCCCTTTCCTGGACAGGGAACTAACTAGGGAAATAAATAAGGCACCATGATAAAATGAGGTTTTCATTAAGAAACAAAAAGTAGGATTAGGAGTAAAAACTGAGTCAAGAGAAAGTGAAGGAAAATGTATACTTGGTAGATTTGTCGTGAAAACATTTGGGAATTTGCAGTCTGCTTTCCTCAGCAATGTGGTGTCATGGCAATTGCTACAGCTAATTAATAGCTGTGACTTTCAGGATAGCAGTTTCCACATGGCAGTTCTTGCACTCGGATAATCCTAGCACTCAGGTAGGCCAAGGTGGGAGGATCACTTGCAGTCAGGTGACCCCCTGTTTGAGAACAACCTGATCAAGAGTGAGAACACATCTTTCCAAAATGTAGAAAAATGAGCTGGGCATGGTGGCAGGTGCCTGTAATCCCAGCTACTCAGGAGGATCGCTTGAGCCCAGGACTTCGAGGTTGCAGTGAGCTATGATCTTATACCGCTCCACTCTAGCCTGGTGACAGAGTGAGACCATGTCTCATAAAAGAAGAAGAAGAAGAAGGCGGCACCTATGGCTCAAAGGAGTAGGGCGCCGGCCCCATATACCGGAGGTGGCGGGTTCAAACCTGGCCCCAGCCAAAAACTGCAAAAAAAAAAGATAAATGCCAGTTCTTGGACCCAGTAGGTCCATGATGAAGTGTTACTGCAAGATGAAATGAGAAAAATAAAGGCAATGCAACATGCTATGTGTAGGTGGGTGTGATACTCGTGTATTACATAAATATGTACATATCAATATAATTTCCCTACTTGCTTTTCCTAGGAAGATCTCGCCTTTATTGGGACTATTATCTTCTCGATTTTAGAGTTTTTTTAACATTCCAAGCAGTACTCCAAAATTCTGGAAGAACTACCACAGTTAGCAAACCTTCGTCATTCAACCAATATGAAGAATTGCCCCTCTGCCAGGCCCCGGGGATCGTCCAGTGAACAAGACCAACCAACTGCTGCTGGCACAGAGATTACCCAGTGGGAAGGATGGTACGAATGATGTCACGATGAGCACAAGGATCAAGGTGGAGGAGAAGCACAGGGTGTGACGGGAGCATATGACAGTCAGTCTCACCTCACTGCAGGCTTCTGGGAAGGCTCCCCGGAAAAACTAGCACTTAAGCTGAGACCTATAAAATGAGTCAGAACTGGCTGAGTGTGGCAGTCCAAGGAACTGAAGGAAGGCAGTGCAGCATCAAGGCTGGTGGGCTGGCTACATTGCAGAGCACTTTACCAGGTGACATCCAGACAGGCTAAGAGAGGACAGTGCCCGCATCCCAGGGAAGCCAAATGAAACACACAGTGCATCTCTGAGGATGCTGCTGTCTGCTGGCAGCAAATCACTGGCTAATAAACGTCTAACCGTACACTATCAGGCCCTGTTGGATGAATAATACGTGTTCAGTGAGTAAGGTTCTGATGCTGCTGGCAAGGTTGGCAGACAGGTCACTTTGCTTACTGCTCTATGCCTTATTTTTTCTCATGTCTAAAATAAGAAGGTAAAATACACTGACAGTTCTCTGCTGGAGCTCTCATTCCTTAAGGACAAACGTGTCACAACTACCACTTAACTGAGCATTTAGCATTTAAAATTTGAAGCCACTGTGCCAGAAGTTGTATCTGTATTATCAACAACTCTCAAAGCAGCCCCGTGAAATGGGCATTTTTTACCACAGTTGAGAAACTCACATATAGAATAAAAGATCCAAGGCCACACACCTCTTAGGTAACAGGTTTAGGATTTAAACCCAGTTCTATCTGATTCCAAGCCCTGCTTTTTCCATCATCCACACCACTCTTCTTGACATGCAGTGATACGATCACAGTGTTCTATTAACATTCTTCAGCCTGGCATCCAAGGGCTCTTTTGTCCCACTCTCTGCCTTGGCTTTGGTCATCCTGACTTCTTAGTCGGCCCAATATACTCGCTGAGCTGAAATACATTATTTACACTGTTCCTTCATCTGACCTCCACCACTCCCTCTCCCACTGGACCAAAATCAAATAAGCAACTAGAAAGTGACTGCTATAGACTGAATGTTTGTGTTTCCCCCAAATTCACATATTGAAATCCCAACCTCAGTGTGATGGTATTAGGAGGTAGGGTCTTTGGTGGGTAATTAGGTCATGAATGGAATTCTTATAAAAGAAATCCCAGTAACCTCCTTCACCCCCTCATTCACCCCCTCCTTCACCCCCTTGGACCTTGTGAAAACACAGTGAGAAGACAGCTACCTCCAAAGCAAGACATGGGCCCTTGCCAGATACCAAATCTACTGGCACCTTGATCTTGGACTTCCCAGCCTACAGAACTGAAAGAAGTTAATTTCTTCTGCTTAAAGACCACTCAGTCCATGGTATTCTATTAAGAATGGGTGAAGACAATGATACCAACAAAATACACAGTATAGGGTGACATAGCACATGGCAATAGATGTTCTAGGAGAGGGTGTTTGAGGTCCAGCCAAGACTACAGAGCAGTCTGAGAACAGGAGAAGAAGAAGTTTCAGGTGAAGGTCTTGGTCAACACCAAGGCACTCCTGCAAGTGTGACAAATGGGCCAAGCACAGTGGCATGCGTGGGATGGAAGACACAAAGACTCAGGCATACTTCCAGCCAAGAGTGTCCTGGGATATGGATGGGACTGTGAAACCAAGTTAAGGACTAAAATAGGCGCTTCATCTCAAGAAACAAGGTAAAAACTTCATAAGAAGGGAGCCCAAGATTGGGAACAGGCCCCATGGGAAAAAGAAGCCATATAGTCACTGATATGGGGATGAGCCAGGCTTGAAAAAGCAAGGTTGTATTGCTTAAATTCCCAAACTCCCCAGGCAGGAAGAAAAGGGGTCCCAGAAATTGGGACAGATTTGAATCTGATGGTCTTAGGCAGAAATTGAGTGAGATCACAATATTTCTCTTGGCCTGCTTTGGTTCTAATCCTGGCCCAGGTGCTTACTAGCTGAGTAACCTTGAACAAGTTGTTGAGAGACAATTCTCTGTGGGTCTCTCATGTTTTTTCATATCTTATGAGAACTGTGCTAAATATCCTTTGTTCCAGGTTGTCTTTTCAAGGAGGTTTGTATAGTAAACAGCCTTGGAAGATAGGCTTCCAATCTTTGGAATGGAAGTCAAGCAGGCTAACTGCCCATTATAAAAGAGTTGGTTTCCCTAGGCTGAGGATGCCTCTCTTGCAATGAAACTCACTTTGTGTTGCTGGTGTCATCTGGTCCACTTTGCATATTTACTCAACATATTTTATTCCTTCCTTCTACCTCCTATCTCATAAGAATTATACAAAAGAGCCCACTGTAAATGCTAATGTACTCCATCATAAATAATAATTATTAATAATACAAAATTTACACCTTCTCAGGACACAGCTCATCTCCTTGTCTCTATGATGATCTTTTCAAATACTCTGGGAGAGAGCTTAGTCACATAATTTATATATTGTCAAAAAATTGTATGTTTATTTCTTGAAAGTTATTTTTAGCTCTCTGACTTGATTGCTCATGAGGAAGGCAGGGATCGTATCTCCCATGTCTTCTGAATCAAGCCTCTATACTTGGCTTTATGGTGGGAACATGCAAGTAAACACTTATAAACTGAATCTCACTTGTCACCATTCTACATACCCATTACCAGGGATAAACTTAAGAAAAGTCAATAGGAAAGAATGTTAACAGTTTTTAATCAATTTTACTGTCTCTGTGACACAGACTATAGCCTGGAGACAGGGCAGGCTGGTAGAATCTGTAGGATAACAAGCACACTGAACTTATCTAAGGCTGATTCAGCACTTAATGTGTTTGTAGGATATTTGCATCTAGTGTATTATTAAGCACAACAATAATTCATGTTAGTTCTTTCTAGCTACTCATTGAGTGGAACAGGCCCATCCACAGAAAACAGTCAGGGTCAAACCTCAGAAGCCACATCTTTGCCCTGTTCCTGAGATCTCTGAACCACAAAATAGGTCATCTGTTCCAAACAGTTGTTAATGGAATTAAAGTCTGAGCTGTTATGGTCAGCAAGTAATAAGCAAAAACAAAACTTGAGGCAATAGGAACCAAAATTAAGTCGATACTATAGATGGTTCTTATGTTATCACCTGCCTTACACCCACTTGGAGTAGATAGGTAGTTTATTTCCTCCAACTTTTGTTCTCCAAGGTGAGAGAAGAGGTTTGGTCGTGGATCTTCAGACACATGGTTAACTAAGGGCGGTAAATGCTCTCTTAGAGATATGCCAAAGACACTGAATTGTTTCTACCAAGACACCAATACACATAAAAAAGGCCACAGTCACGGGGTAGGATAGTCTACAAAGTAAATAAATCTATCATTTCACAAACCTGCAAATGAGGGTTTGTACCCCCTCCCCCAAATACTTCAGTGATTCTGACAACATTTCAGCCTTGTCACTGCCTGTGAGCAGAAAGAGTGAGGAAGGCCCTGCAGGGAATCTCCCTGCCCTGTAGCTCCCACGTTCTATTCTAAGCTGCATATGACCCACCATGTTCCTTAACTCAGAGTTTTCAAAAGAACAAGGGCTCCAAGGTAACATTAGCACATGTGAAATTAAGTAAAATTGTGTATATAATATGTCTGATTCATTATAATCATCCACTGAATATTAATTCACTTCTCTCTTTTTATGATCCTTAACAACAACAACAAAAAAAACCCCCAGAAATCAGGATGGGAAAGTACCCTGAGCCCAAGAGAGCAGGGACAATGAGCAACTACAGCCAGCTTCCTCGAGTGCCACCTCTACCTGTGCTGGCCACGTGTTCAACAGAGGGCAAGAGGAACACCCATCTGTGCAGAGGGCATGGGGAAAACCCAGTGGCATCAGTCACCATTAGATGTGGGAACACCTGTCCTTAGAAGCCTGTTCTGTGAAACCGTCTGCCCAGATTCATGTTCCCTAATCCCTCTGATCAGTTCAGGGTATCTCTAGGTGCATGGCACCCTCCTGAGAGTGTTCCCATGGGTGGTCAGGAGGTGAAATTTTGCCCTCTCTTTCTTTTACTAGAACATGAAGGATTTGCAATGCAATTGAGTGCTGGCGAGTTAGACCGAGCAGCCTGTGACTATTCAGCATTGTGCATGTGAAAACCTCCAAATGACCCACCGTGGGTCACTCCAGGGCTGGCAGCCATGCTGCCCAGAAATGGAGCCAGAGCAGATTTTTCCTTTCGCACACCCTTCACTGCCAAGCATTGCAGGGTTAGTTAAAAATCAGAAACAATGAACCAATCTCACATGCCAATACATTCCCTACCACTGCTACCATTTACATCTAAGAGGGAAAACTCTAACCTTGGTCCAATCCAAACACTCTCTGTATACATCAAGTACAATTATGGCTGATAGCAAATATCAGATCAGCCAAGTATAAATAGATTCGAGATCTCAGGATGAAAGGCCCAGTGCTCTCTGCTGTTTGTGATGTTATTTTGCAGGAATCCAGTGTCACCGCCCTCTTCCTCTTTTGTGCTTTCCTCTTTCCCCATCTGAGGAAACAGAGGTGGAGGGAACCAAGCCTTTGTCTCTGCTTTGCCAGCGAAGAAGGAAAGGAGGAATGGAAGGGAGGCCTTGGGTTGAACTCTTCTGGTCACTGAGATTTGAAGATACTTGAAGGTTTCAGATAAGGAGCTTGTTTTATGATGAGCTGTGTCAGCATGACTTGTACCTGCCGTGCAAATGTTAATGTGTTAATGAATGTTTTTGCTTCTTTTGTTCAAGGGCCTTGGACTCTCTCAGGATGAAAGGCCACAGTAGCCTGAAAGGGATTAATGACAGGCATGAGGTGTTATTATCCTCCCACGGAGATACCTGCCATGTGGAAGGCAGAAGGTGAGTTTTCAGCCTGAGGCACTCATGGGAGATGCAGTTTTGACTGATCAGAAAAACCTCCCCAGAAGTGGCCACCGGCACCAAGAGAAAAGGGACACAGGAAGAAGAATAACAGGAATAGCATGGGCTGAGACTTACCCAGATGTTCTCAGCTCTGTAAATTTAAGCCTGACAAGAACACTTTGCAAATGAGGAAACCAAGGCACAGAGAGATTGAGTAACTTGCTCAAATGTAAACATCTTGTAAGTGGTAGGAGGCAAAATTTGAATCCAAATAGTATGATTCTGGAAACCAAGCTCTTGACATAGAAAAACAGAGAACAGGTGTTGAGTCCTGTTTGTTTCATAAAACACTTGACTATTTTAATAAAGTTGATTCTACTGATCCATGAGCAGGGTATGTTTTTCCACGTGTATCAGCCGCAATTCCTTTCCTCAAGGTTTTGTAGTTCTCTAGAGATCTTTTACTCCTCTGCGTATTTTGTTGTCTTTGTAGCTACTGAGAATGATGGAGAGAACCACACATATTCACTATTAAATTAGAACTAACTACAGAGCACAAGTGTGCAGAGAGTGTAGTAAAGCTCCATGGAAATCAGGCAGGGGGCAGTGGGGAGGAGCAGGTGCAGGAAAACCTACCTAATGGGTACAATGAACACTATTGGGTGATGGGCACTCTGATAACCATGACTTAAACATTAAAAAATCAGTCCATGTGACCAAAAATATTTGTACCCTGTAATACTTTGAAATAATAATTTTAAAAAAGGCTTGACAAGCTCCAGTGTGATAAAGCCCCCACATGGCTGCCTTTGTTCCTCCCTCTAATTCTGGTCTTGTCCCTGATGAGCCCAATCCTCTCCACTGTGCCTCAGAAAGTATGTGACTAGACGCTGAAGAGAGTTAGACTGTCCAGCACCTGCTCCTGGGGCCTAAGAAGGGGCTGTCAGGTTAGGATGAGAGACGTGAGAGCTGGAGGCTCCAGTCTCCAGGGAGGCTGCTCTAGCCTGGGAAAGACACTGACGGAGCTTAGACGGACCACATGGGCTCAGGCAGAAGAGCAGCCAGGCCAGGAAAGTCCTCCTCCAAATAGGGCACTGCTGACAGACCTACAGACACTCGAAAAGACTGGAGAAGAAAAGACTCAGGAGATAGGAGAAGTGTCCTCCAACATTTCATCTGTCCTCTTGGGAAAAGGGATAAAGCCCTCCCTGCCCAGTGATCCCAAGGGGCAAAAGTCACACAAAGGCAAAGAAGCTATTTACTTCTCTCTCTCTCTCCCTCTCTCTCTCCCCCATTCCCTCTCTGCCCACCTGCCCTCTTTCCCTCTCCCTCTCCAAAATAAAAAAAGAAGAAAGAAAGAAAGAAAGAAAGAAAGAAAGAAAGAAAGAAAGAAAGAAAGAAAGAAAGAAAGAAAGAAAGAAAGAAAGAAAGAAAGAAAAGAAAAAGCAGCAGCAGCTAATCACAGTGTATGCTCAGAGCTGACCAGCCACAGATTGCCTAGTGTCAATAGAGATATTTAAATTGGTGGGGCCACACCTATGGTGCGTCTTAGAAGGGTACTTACTAAATGCAGAATACAAATGTCTTCATACGATAACTAAGAAGATGCCATGAAGGGTATGTTAAACAGTTTAATGAAAACATTTCAGATTGTATATGAAACCAGCACATTGTACCCCTTGATTGCACTAATGTACGCAGCTATGATTTAATAAATAAATAAATAAATAAAAGATATTTAAGTACCAGCTGTCCGCCCACTGGCATCCTCTTGCATAACACCCCCTTCACTCTCAAAAGACTCCTGTTTGGGGTCTAAATACCGGGTCAGCCCGAGAGGGTACACAGTCCCTCAGCTCCTGGATAACTTGCATAGGCTTCACAATATTTCCAAGCTTGTAATATTTTAATTTGCATATACAAGATTTTTTTTTTAGATAGTAATCCTTTTAAGGATTTGTAACTACATGGTTTGTACTTTATATCTATTTTTTTCCACTGCCATTGTGGTAACTGAACATATTCCTTCAAAGGTTTGCTCTATTTTTCTCTCCCCATGAGCTCCCCGCCAGCAACAGCGGAAACAAGCCCGGGAAGGCTGTGCGGAATGGAAAAGGCAGGAAAGCACTGTTTGGCTTGGAGTTCCACGGCAGGCAGGGTGGAGAAGTGGCTGAGCTTTCTAAACAGGGTGTTCTTTGGGGACAAGGGTACTTGGGGAAGGCATCTAAGTTCAAAACCAACTGGTAGCAAGGGCAGGAAGAGCTCAAGAGTGCCCGGGCGGGAATCCCTGTGGGCCAGGTAGGAAGCCATGTCTGGGACACAGTGGTTTTTTTCAGATTGCAGCACTGTTCTGTTTGGGGTTTGTTTGGGTGGGGGAGTGTTCGTTTTTTTAATTTTTTGCATGTATGCATCACAACATGCCAGGTGGCTAAAACAGTAATTTTTTGTTTGTTTGTTTGTTTGTTTGTTTTAAGATAGAGTCTTACTATGTCGCCCTCGGCAGAGTGCCATCAGAGTGGCATCACAGCTCACAGCAACCCAAACTCTTGGGCTTAAGCGATTCTCTTGCCTCAGCCTCACAAGTAGCTGGGACTACAGGCACCCAGCTATTTTTTGTTATAGTTGCCTTTGTTGTTTGGCAGACCCTGGCAGGGTTTGAACCCACCAGCCCCCGTGTATGTGGTCAGCATCCTAGCTGCTGAGCTACAGGCCCCAGGCCTAAAACAGCAATTTTTAATTATAGTTTATAGGAGGGAGGAAAAGAAAGAGACACTTGTAAAAAAAACCTCAATAAAGGGGCAGTGCCTGTGGCTCAAAAGAGTAGGACGCTGGCCCCATATACTGGAGGTAGTGGGTTCAAACCTGGCCCTGGCCAAAAACTGCAAAAAAAAAAAAAAAACCTCAGTAAAAGAAAGTCATGAAGATGAAGTGAGTAGATGCTCACACACTCTGGGTTAATGCTGCCTCCATCACAGGAGCAGAGCAAAGCTCTTTCAAGTTTCCTTCTAGTTTGTGATTCTTTGGTTCCTGCAAAGTGGAACTTGGTGAAGTGCAATGTGAGATAACGGGGCTGGGAGTGCCTTCATCCCCTGATCAGCCGTGGGACTTCAAATCATCTCATCAGAGTTCACATGGGTTCACATGAAGCCATTAGAACAGATGTTTCCAAGGTTCCTTCTAACTCTGGAGTTCAGCAACTCCATGATTTAATCTTAAAGGAGTTTGTGATTGTTCTGAAAACACCTTCCACCAGGTAAAGTATTGAAATGGATTAAGCAGCAGGAAGGGAATATGTTGATGAGCCACTTGGAGTGCTTGTAAATAGCAACATGAGACATGAGAAGTGTAAGTAGTGAAGTCCGGGGACCTCTCCGGGACATCAGCTACCTCTGTCCTCCACGGGTTAAGATTACAAACAGGAGGGACAAACGCGGGGCCTCTCTCTCTCAGAAATCTGCTTGAGAAAAGAAGCGAT
Organism: Perodicticus potto; assembly: GCA_963574655.1. NCBI lineage: Eukaryota > Metazoa > Chordata > Mammalia > Primates > Lorisidae > Perodicticus > Perodicticus potto. The sequence goes on from CAUYRH010006818.1 coordinate 119,120, forward strand.
GGGTGTCATGGTAAGAGCTGTTGGTGTCCGTTCCCCTAAGGGACAATCAGCAACTGAGTTTGTCACTGGGTAGATCAGGCTTGAAGCACCATGGCCACAGAGTCCAAGTGGGTCATCCCATGATATAAGTCAAAGCAGAGATATCAAAGGAGAAATGTGGAATGGATGGAAGGGTGTCAGTGTAGGAATATTTGAAGAAGACCCAAAAATACCAAGAAAGCCAGGACAGTTGGGTGCTGATTAGCATTGCACAGGGAAGTTCTGTTCTGGGGTCCTCAGCAGCACCCTACATATAGCCTGTAGGTAGTCCTGGGGGTGTCCGGGCAAAGCGCTGGCTAGCCCATGCAGACACAGAGTGTTGGCCTGTGGGCAGCGCATATCCATACCCACCTGCTTTTGCTCCCGGAGGACAGCCAGGTGTGTGTCTGTGCTGCTTGGGAGCAACTGAGACACAGCCTTTGCTGTGGGGAACCAGGGCCACTAAGGGGCTCAGCCCTCAAGTCCTCTGTACAGCCCCCACTCCTGTGAGCTGGGAAGTATGTGATGCTGTGAATACACTGGTTGTCATCTCTGAGGCAAGAAGCCGCCCATAAAGCCCCAGACCTTAGCTGAGTGACATCGTAATGGTACCTTCCGCTTGAATCAGGCTTTACGTAAACTATCTCGGCAAGTCCATGATAACCCCATGAAGTACACAGAACTGATGTTATCACTCTCATTTTATTGTATTTTTTTAAATTTCATATTGATATGAGAACACAAATGTTCATTTCTAAGGTAGAGTTCAAGTTGTAGCTGAGCCCCTCACCCAGGGGCTGTGAACACCCCACTTTGTGCACATTAAGACCCCTCCAATCACCCTCCCTCCTTCCCCTCCTCTCTGCCTCCTCTCCCCTCCACCCTCAACTATACTTGTGTTTTTCTGTCCTGTGGGCTGGTTTCACATTAGTAAGCAAAGCGAGAGCCTCATCTTTACTAAAATCAGGGAAAAACTAGCCAGGCAGGGGGGTTCCTACTTTTTTCCATTCTTGTGATACCTTACTAAGAATGTGCTTCAGCTCCATCCAGGTAAACGCAAAAGATGTAAAGTCTCCATCTTTGGGGCTCTTAGGCTATCACTCCCATTTTAAAAATAAGAAAACTGAGGCTCCTTGTGACCTAACAACACACTAAAGCTCCGTGGCTAGGGAGTGTCAGTGGGTAGACTTTGGTGTTCAAGTTAATGAAAGTCAGCGCTTCAAAAGAAAACCAAAGGAGGCATAACTAATCCTCTTCGTGTTCCAGAATGTACATCCGTTCATGCCATCATGGACGTGAGCCCCGGGGGGGAGAACTGTGTGTGCATTCCTTTGTAAGAGGCTCCAGATCGCCGGCAAATTGGTAGCCTCTCCCTGCTCCCTCTCTCTGTACACAGAACCCAACTCCCCAGATCGCACTGGGTGGAAAAGTTAATAACAATCTCAGCTTCCCTATGGTGCTAATTAGTACTTAATATATTGAACACCCACACAGTCCTCACCAAGCCCTGCAGGGCTTTATGGCCACAGACAAAATACTGTCTTTATTCTTAAGGAATTTATAGTGTTAAGAGGAAGTAGAAGATGCAATATCAAATTACCCAGGGCATAAAATGCTTCACAAACTGGCAGTACATGAAGTCTAAGTATAGACGGGCAATGTCTCAATTGGGGAAAAATCGTCAGGGTTTGCTGGAATAAGCAGATTCTCCTTACCAACTGTCATTAGTAAATCTAAACATGCTTGCATACATTCAGAGGCACGCTTTCATTTCACAATTTTGCATGTACTGCTATAACTAACATGTTGCACAATTCCTTTCCACCTTTTTAATTCCTCTTACACAAATTATGATCATTAATAATAACAGTTGACGGTAATTCAGTATTTACTCTCTGCCTGGCACTCTGAAAGGCTTTCTGTTTGTTATCTCATTTTATTCCCTCACAGACTGTATGAAGTAGCAGTGACTATCTCCACTCTTCAGATATGAAAACTGTGGATTAGAGAGAGTTTGAATAAATCTGTCCAAAGTCATATAGCATATAAGTGGGGGAAAAAACAGAATTTACACCAAGATCTGTCTAAAACCAAAGTTCTTAAAAAGAAGTTCATATTTTCTCATTTTAACTGTATGACATCCTTATGAATTAAGTAGGAAAGGTTATCTCAACTCCATTTTAAAAATGAGCATCACCCAACAGTTCAATGACTTTACCTGCGGGCTTTAGCACACCCCTTAGTGAAGCCCTCAACTCCATTCTACTTACAATCCATCCCATCATCTGTCTAAGGTACCAGCAAGTACTTACATCAAGAGGGAAAGCTAGAATGTGGTAATTAGCCTTGAGACTGAAGTATAAACAGGAGTGCAATTTATGCATTTTGAATTCTTATTTGCTAGATGGGTAGTATTATATACAAATGTGGAAAATACTACCCTTTACCCAATAAAGAAAGCAGATGGTTTGGAGTCTTCAAGACCAAGCTGGAAATGACCTATTTTTGAGAAAAGTGCTGCTCAGGACTCTTTCCAAAGCCAGAAGTAGTTGAATTCTTGGGCACAATCCCTTGAAAGCTTAACCATTTTAGAACAGCAGTTAGGTCTGCATGCCTGAATACTATATACAGAATGCCGTGTCCTCAGGGTTTCATATTCAGAGGCACGCGATGTCCATCTGCCCCTCACTGTCCAAATCAATGTTAATTACCTGGTCAAAGTATTATTTGAGTTCTGAATTATACAGGTACATTTTCCCTTGCAATTAATAAGCAATCTGTGAGGAGACACTTTTAAGACCACCCAGTTATCCTATTCATCATCAAAATGCTCCCCTATGTTTAGATCCAATGATGCTTGTATCCGAACCTTTTTTTTTTTGAGACAGAGTGTCCTGCTGTTGCCTGAGCTAGAGTGCCAGGGCCTCAGCCCACCATATAACAACCTCAGACTCCTGAGGTTCAAGTGATCCTCCTAACTCAGCCTCCCAAGTAGCTAGGACTACACAAGCACCCACCATCATGCCTGGCTAATTTTTTCCTGTTTTTAGTAAAGACGGGGGTCTCGCTTTGCTCAGGTTGGTCTTGAACTTCCTGACCTCAAGTAATCCTTCCACCTCTCTCTCCCAAAGTGCTAGGATTAAGGGTATGAGCCATCACTCCCAACCTGAACCTATCTTTATTAAAATAGTTACAAAATGATGATTTTTCCAACTTCAGCACACACTTCACATTTATCAGTCAGCTCCTTGCTTTATATAGTAAGCAAGAGCCTTCCTTTCTTATTTATTTACTTATCTTTCTATTTGTTATCAGTTTGATAACAAATAACTCATGAATTCCTGTTTTATTCAATGGTTTATAATTAAATACTGTACTTAACTTACTTATTTGCTCAAAGTGTACCAGATTTAGCCAATAGGAATCCCTTTAGGGGGATCTAGTGTCCTAGTGACATTCCCCCATCATTTTTCCCCCAAGCATGTTTTTACTTTCCGGCATAAAACGATGTTTCAAGTTAATCTTGTCATTGCCTGTCCCAGCTATGGAACTGGACATTTCTTTGAGAAGCTCTGATTCCTTTTAGTATCAGAAACCAAGATTTGAGTGTTAGGTCCTCATTGTTACTGGGGAGTCTTTATTTCTGGGGGTTGATGTTGTTGTTTTTGTTTGTGTTTGTGTGTGTGTGTAGACAAGGTCTTACCACATTGCCCAGGCTGGTCTTGAACTCCTAGCCTTAAGAAATCCTCCCGCCTCAACCTCCCACAATGTAGAGATTGCGGGTGTGAGCCACTGTACCCAGCTACTAGGTAGAGAAAGCTAGAAAAAGTAGAAAAAGCTAGAAAAAATACACATGTATTTACACATACAAATATATTACACATGTACATGTACACACAAATATACATACACGCATACATGTGTGTATATTTCATATGTAAATATAAAGAATCACAAATTTACAAATTTACACTGATGCCTCTAATTCCAGTCTACCGCATAGACTTCCTCTCTGCCTTCCTCCATTCCATATTTTGATGGCCCTTTCCCATAAGAACTCTGATCTCAACAGCATTAGCACATTTCTTCAATTTGCCCAATCCCACCATACATCTAAAAGAGTTTTGTAATTCCTTCACACATCTACCACAAGATGAATGAAGGATATATACTAAAAAGAGTTGAGGAGGTGGTTGCAATTCTTAACCTCACCCAAGACTGACGTACTCAAGCACCATGTTCATGAGTTCCTGCGATTTGTTATTCCTTTTACTTTTTCCCCTTCTGTGTAGTTACAGCATTCATTTGAAATACAATTAAGCTCATTTGTTTCAATTTGCTTTCAGTTCTAGGGATTTTCCCCCCTTCCTATCTTGTTTTAATTTTATTATGAATATGTGGAACATTAACATTCTTCCAAAAGTCTCACTAAACAAAAGAGAAGTTCTCAGAGAAGTATCAAGGGCTTCCCTTCCCTCACTCCATTAAATAATCAACTTCCCTGTTTCCTGGTTTATCTTTTCAGTGTTTGTTTTGGTAGCAATAAGTAAATTGTTTATGTATGTGGTTTGTTTGCCCTTCTTTCTTAACACAAAAGACAATATCTCTTCTGCACTTTGAATTTTTTTCAATTAACATTTATTTCCCGGAAGGGGCCAGGGGGTGCAGTGGCTCACGCCTGTAATCCTAGCACTCTGGGAGGCTGAGGCAGGTGGATCACCTGAACTCGAGTATTCAAGACCAGCCTCAGCAAGAGTAAGACCCCATCTCTAAAAAATAGCTGGCTGTTGTGACAGTGTCTGTAGTCCCTTCTACTTGGGAGGCTGAGGCAAGAGGATCACTTGAGCCCAAGAGTTAAGGTTGCTATGAGCTATGATGCCATGGCACTCTACCGAGGCTGACAAAGTGAGATTCTGTCTCGAAAACAAAAAGAAATTCCTGGAAGTCGTTTCATATTGATTGATAGAAATCGCCCTCGTTTTGTTTATAACTGCACAAAACTCCATTGTGTGTATGTACCATATTTAATTCAACCAAATTCCTAGGCTTGGGCATTGGGGCAGTTTCCCATATCTTATAATTATAAATAATGTAATGAATAACTGTAATGCATTTTCATATTGTTGCAGGTGTATCTTCAGAGTAAATTCCTAGTATTAAGATTTCTGGGTCAAAGGAGAAACATACATGTAGTTTTGTTAGATGTTGCCAAATTCTCCCCCATAGATGTACCATTGTGGATTCCTGACAGCAGTGTATGGAAGTGTCTGTTTCCCATGGCCTCATTGACAGCCTTTTCTAATTTTCCCAGTCTGATGGATGAGAAGAGGTATCTTGTTCATTCTAGTTTTAAACTGCATTACTCTTATAAGTGAAGTTGAATACCTTTTCCTAAATTTATGTTTCATATATTTAGGGGCACTTACATGTGTCTTTTTGTAAATACTCCACTTCTAAGTTTTGCCTATTTTCCTACAGGAATTTTAGTCTCTCTCTCTCTCTTTTTTTTTTTTGACAGAGTCTCACTTTATCACCCTTGGTAGAGTGCAGTGGCATCACACAGCTCACAGCAACCTCCAACTCCTGGGCTTAGGCGATTCTCTTGCCTCAGCCGCCCAAAGTAGCTGGGACTACAGGTGCCTATCACAACACTGGGCTATTTTCTGTTGCAGTTTGGCCAGGCATTTGAACCCCCCACCCTCAGGATATGGGGCCGGCGCCCTACCCACTGAGCCACAGGCGCCGCCTGGTCTCTTTTTTTTTTTTATTGCTGGGGATTCATTGAGGGTACAAAGAACCAGGTTACACTGATTGCATTTGTTAGGTAAAGTCCCTCTTATACTTGTGTCTTGCCCCCAAGAAGCTTGTCACACAACGTGACTCCACCCCCCCATCTCTTCTTTTCTCTCTTAATTTTAAAAGTTCTTTGTATACTAGGGATATTACCCTTATCTGTGTTATCTTTTATATGTGTTACAAATCATTTCTCCTGGTTTGTGATTTGGTTTGGGTTTTGTTTATGATGATTTTTGCCATGAAGAAGTTTGGGTTTCTTTTATTTAAAGAAAAGAATTTTTTTTTCATTCAAATTTTTCACGTATCTAAAATTTTATCAAGTATCTAAAATTTTAGTCATAGTTAGAAAGACTTTACACCTAAGTTGTAAAGGAATTTACTCAGGCTTTCTTTTAGTACTGATGTAATATCATTTTAAGAATCAGATCTCTAGCCCATTTAGAGTTTATTCTTGTATGTGACATGAAAAAATAAATTTACATTTTGCTCAATGGCTATTTTGTCTGTTTCAAAGAACAGAGGGCTCCCATCCAGGTTCTTAGCTGGAATTCTAGGGAAGACAGCTACCTTCTCTTTAAACCTCAGAGAGTTATGCCTCCATGATAATAGTTCTAAAATCTTAATTATGTATTCATTAAAATCATGTTAGTAAATGTCTACTAGGTGTCCAGATACTAGTGTTTTATTTTTTATTTTATTTTATTTATTTATTTATTTATTTGAGACAGTCTCATTATATCACTCTTGGTAGAGTGCCATGGCATCACAGCTCACAGCAACCTCATACTCTCGGCCTTAAGCGATTCTCTTGCTTCAGCCTCCCACAGAGCTGGGACTACAGGTGCCCACCACAACGCCGGCTATTTTTTTTTTAATTGTAGTTGTCACTGTTGTTCAGCAGGCCCGGCCAGGCTCGAACTTGCCAGCCCTGGTATATGTGGCTGGTGTCATATACACTGAGCTAAGGGCACTGAGCCTGAGATACTCGTGTTTTAGGATGGTAATTTCTGCACATTATCACCTTTTCAGGGAATGGTCTAAAGCTATATATCCAATACAGTAGCTACAGCCCCATGTGATTGAGCCCTTTTGATATGGATAGAGCAAGAGAGAAACTGAATGTCTTATTTAATTTTAATTCATTAAATTTTTCAAGTTTCAAACAGAAGCCATATAAAAATATTTTCCCATTGAACTTCCTTGTTTTGAAAGAGCTTTTACAACAGCATTCTGTAAGGGATGACTGGTGTGCTGTAGCGTGTCTATGTGTCCATCTTACTTTTTTAATGTGACTACTAGAAAATGTGTGGTCCCCTCGTATTTCTCCTTGGCAGCACTGGCCTTGAGCCTCAGGACTCAGTGGGGTTTGTTGGTACCAAGTGGGTGCCGTCCCAGACATTTGGGATCTACACTTTTTTTTTGTAGAGACAGAGTCTCACTTTATCACCCTCAGTAGTGCCGTGGCGTCACACAGCTCACAGCAACCTCCAGCTCCTGGGCTTAGGTGATTCTCTTGCCTCAGCTGCCCAAGTAGCTGGGACTACAGGTGCCCACCACAACGCCCGGCTATTTTCTGTTGCAGTTTGGCCAGGCTTTTGAACCCCCCATCCTCAGTGTATGGGGCCGGTGCCCTACCCACTGAGCCACAGGCGCCACCTGGTCTCTTTTTTTATTGCTGGGGATGCATTGAGGGTACAAAGAACCAGGTTACACTGATTACATTTGTTAGGTAAAGTCCCTCTTATAGTTGTGTCTTGCCCCCAATGAGGTTGTCACACAACGTGACTCCACCCCCCATCTCTTCTTTTCTCTCTTAATTTTAAAAGTTCTTTGTATACTAGGGATATTACCCTTATCTGTGTTATCTTTTATATGTGTTACAAATCTTTTCTCCTGCTTTGTCATTTGGTTTGGGTTTTGTTTATGATGACTAAGCTCCAACAGTGATTCTTATGCACAATAAGAGAAGCGCTGATCTGGAAGACCTCAGGAGACATGAGCCTTGGTGGTCTGTACCCAGCATGCACTCCTCCTTTGGGGGTAGGAGGCGGCGGCTGGAGAGCAGCATTGTGACATCACAGAGTAAACCCCCTATGTCACCAGACTCCACTCAGCCTGGTGTCCTGTCTTCAGGACATCCTTTCCATCCTCTCCAAGCCACACCTCACCCCTCTGCAGGCAAGAGGGGACCTGATCCATCCTCGCACTAAACACCATTCTACCTAACTGATTAAGACAGAGCAGAAGACAATCCGAAACATCTTTGCCTCTGTACTTCAAAGGTGAATGAGCAAACCCTCTCAACTGACTAAAAATGTTTGCCTCACCCAGGAGGTAAGTACACTGATTTTTGAAATCTAATGAACATCTCACATGTATTGTACCCTTAGGGTTGGGTTTGTAACACAGATATCCCAATTCATCCATTTAATTTATCTTACAAGCTTGTAGTAAGGAGCTTGGGAACACACAGCAGATCATACAAAAGGGAATAGAAATGTACTACTCTCGCCTAGTCTTTATTGATAGACTTGTTGTGTGCATACCTTGGCCTCTTGCTCTTTCATCTTCCTCCATTAAAACTTCCATTTCTTCTTCCTTTGCCTCTTCATCTTCCTTTTCCTCTCTGTTGCCAGGACTGCTTAGAGTCTTCCAGGTTCCTTTTTCCTTTCATCCGCATAATTCCTGTTGCCAAAATCTGGTCCTCAGCAAAGGGCCAGTGGTGGTGGCTAGATGTGTATCACCCGAGTGAACTGAGGGAACAGACATTAAGTTCTACACTCGAGAACAATGAAGCCTCCCCAAGGCCCTGCTGGATGCCGGCTCTGAGCTGGAACTGGGAAGGTGAACACAGGCGCTTTCTGGTCTCTGAGAATTCAGGGACCTTCCCTCACAGTCTGCAGGGAAATGCTGGTTTGTTTAGAATTGGACCTACATCTGGACAAGACCAGTCTCCCTTCATACTGACAACTGGCAACTTTTAGCTGAAAGGGTTACTAAAAAAGCAAATGGTGTTCCTCCTTAAATATCTTGCATTTCTCAGGAGAGAAAAATCACATTTACAATTAGCCAGCACACTAGAGCCCACACAGAGAGAGCAACGTAGTGGTGTGCACTTGATGAGCTGGAAGCTAGAGATCTCAGAAGGAAGGACAGTAACCTAAGTCAGAGACCCTTCCGGGACTGCAGAGCACAGCTGGTGATTCTACAGACATCCGAGTGTGGGCTCAGGGCACTTCCTTAATTCAGAGGGAGCCCAAAGTGATAAAGAAGTGGATGTGAACATGACAGAAAAAGGCGGTCATGATTAGAGCAAATTTTAGTTTGTATCATTGGTTTTCTAGGAGAGACAGAAGGAACGAGGAACAGTCTGCTTGCTAATATACACCTGAGGAGTTTAAAGTACACTTAATCCAGTGCCTCATTCTGTAGCAGTCCCCACCATGTGGCCTGCGATCTGTAAATGTGTTAAAGGTGACTGGCCCGCCCTGTTCCCGAGAGGTAGCCTGGTGATGAGTCATGTGTGCAGTCCTCGGAGGTGTGAATACTGACTCCACCATTTACTAGTCGTGCGGCCTTGAACAAGTCAAACTGCGAATCGGAACCCTCACTTGTAGAATGGAAATGCCACCTCTTTTTCAGGCCAGTTGGGAGGACTGAAGGAGACGTGTGGGAAGGGTCCAGCAAGGTGCCTGGCGGTGAAGGAGGACAGCTTTTTCCCCCCACTGACCCCTGAGGGTAAATTTACATTTAACCCTCTGGAAGGCTGACTCGGCCAAAATCATCAGTCCAGGCATAGTGGGTAGAGTCGCGACTAGAACTCAGATCTACCGCGCGATCGTGGTCAGAAAGTCTCACTTCTAGATCCTCCAAATGAGGCAAAGACAACCCCTTCCTTTAGAGCAGGAGCCAGGGGCCTGCACCTTCGGGGGTGAGAGCAGGAAAATTGCCAGACTTTTAGAGTCCAGCGACCCGACAGATCCTGACCCCTGGCCTACAGGCCTGCGGGAGGAATTCGTCCCATCTCCCCGTCTCCACCCGCCCTCCTGCCAACAGGCTCCCGGGAACACCACGCAGGGCCCAGCGCAGCTCCCCCGCGCAGGGGCGGGAGAGGAAGGAGCCTAACAATGCAAAACACGCCCGGCGCGTCTCCTTGGCAACGCGCGGCGCTGCTAGGCGACCGGGGCGCCGTAGTAAACGGGCGGGGCCGCGCTGGGACCGCTGCAAGGGAGTGCGGGGGTGGGGGGCTGGAAGGGAAGGGAGGAGGCGGGCGGGGCGGCCCTGTGTCACGCCGCCGCCGCACCCCGGGCGCCCCATAGAGGGCCCTTCCGCCCCGCCCCGGGGTCCCCGAGAGCCCCCGCCACAGCCGCCCGTGGCCGCCGTCACCCGCGCGTGAGCGATTGCCGCACAGGATGTGCAGATGCCGCTGCCCCTCTGATTCACTCCAGCTGCTTGGGGCCTGGAAGAAAGGCGGCTTCCTCTCCTGGAAATGACTGCATTAGCAAAAGCCCTCAAACAATTCCAATTAAAAAGCGGAAAGGGAAAGGCGAGAGAGGGCCCCCCCAAAATGCTTTTCTTTGGTCCTTCCCACTAGAAGTGCTCCCAGAACTCGAGACCCACGTTAGGAAGACTGGAGTGGTTTTTATTGTGTAACTATTTGGGGTTAGGTGGACCCCTAAACATGGTTACAGTTGAGAATAATTAAACCGAAGCTAGGGAAATCCTGGGCTAAGTGTCCTGTGGTGCGTGTTGAAAACATTGTGGACACTCAGCATAGGCGTTTTGGTGGCATTGCTCTTCCTTTCCAGGCGGAAAGGCAAATGTCAAGCTGTCCTGTGGGAAGACCTTCCTTACTTTAAGTAGTGAAGGAGAGAAATGTCAGGCACCAAGTAAAAGTTCTAATTAGAGCAGCAAAATCTGAGCAAGGTTGAGATATATCATCCAAAAGGGCTCTCTCATGAGTAGGGAATCACTCAGCTTGAAAAACGACATAGCATTTCCAATCTGTCACTGGCTTTTGAGCCATCTGTCTGTCCCCCGGTCTCTGTGAACTAAAGATAACACTTGTTCATGAGATCACTGCTGTTTTCTGGGTTTTGTTCATCAAAAAGCAGGAATGTTTCCACAGGTGGGAGGAAACGTATTGGCAGAGGATCTATCCAATGAAACTCTGGGTGTTTCTGTGTAGAAGAGTTCAGGGTGTGTCTGTGGACCTACAGACCCCTCTGTAGTTTCTCTCTGCTGTTAAATACGTGAATCAGAAAGAATCCTGTCTCCTTTAGCAACAGAAAGCTGTTGGGACACACTTCTTTATTCACCTCTTCATCCTCAGGCTTCCTAATCACATCTGTGAGGCTTGTCTGTGTTATAAACCTCAAGTCCATTTGTCCATGCGTTCATTCGTTCCTAGATATTAGAGCACTGCTAGGCTCTGAGCATCAACAATGACTAAAACAGCTGCTCTATCAAGCAACCTAAAGTCAATGAGCAAAGCAGACAAGTAAGCCATGTGATGAGTTACACAAGAGGCATAGGACACCCTCTAGAACAGGCAGGTGCCAAGGCAAGGGCATGTCAATCACAGCCAGTGACAGCCCGAACTTGTACCCTCCACTCCAGCCCTTTGTCTACTGAGTGACATAAAGGAGTTAGTTAATGGGATGCAAGTCGGAACTCTGGCTCCTGAGAGGACAAAGTGATTATTACCAGGGAGGGCAGACAAATCTTTCTTGGAAGAAGATACCAGAATAGATAGGTGAAAAATAAAGTACCACTGGATCCCTTAGTCCCAGGCGCTGGCTTTAGGGAGGTGGTGTAGCCTACAACCTGCTCGGGCTCAGAGGTCTTACCCTTTCTGTTAATCACCTCTAATCTACAGTGTACTCACAAAACAATAACTTGAATGCCCATTTACAAAGTCTGTGTGGGTGTCCCAAGATTATTGTTCCTCTTTACGCCTTTCTATAAATGTGGTTTTGTAGAGTACAGGGAATAGGGACTGAGGACCTTGGCAAATGTAGATTAGTCCCCACCCTTGACTTTGTGATGTCATAAACAGTGAGGTACCTCCGTATCCCTGTAGAAGTCATCTTGATAACAGTCTAACATACCAAAGTTAAATACGGTTTAGAGAGGTGGAATCTTCATGTCTGCGCTGCGTCATGAGCTTCTAGGCCTAGCCTAATTATATTTGTGGGGCATTGACACTAGCAATTACTTTTTCTGTTCTAAGAGAGGAAAGGAAAGAAAAAAAAAATTAACATGCCCAAATTACAATGAAAGGAAGTGAGTAGGATGCTGGCCTCGGACTTTTGTGACCAGGCAGAGAAACTATGTTTTGTCAAAAAGAGGAAATTAGACATTGTGGCCCAGGGTCCTTGGGGAGAGGGGACTCAAGATTGGTCATAGCCAATAGCCAGGCAGACAAGCACGCACACAAATGAACAGCCTTCTAAGGGTGGGTCCACGATTTGCAGTCGCCTAAAATAATGTTTAAGAAAAATACTACAAAATTACAAGTACAAATTAGGTAGTACATTTTAGGGGGAGCCACGGGAATGGGTGACCCCGAAGCTGAAGTTTCATGAGCTTCACTACAAAGCCACCTCTGAGCCTCACACACTTTAAGACAGCCACTCCCATCCGCTTTTCCCTGGAGAAGGCAAACTTCGCGCGGCTAAGGCATGAAGGGTGCGGTTATGAGCAGAGGCAATAAAATCCAAAGACATAAGGCTGTGCCAAACTGTGACTCAAGTGGGATGTGAGAAGCCTCTGCAAGTATTTGAGGGTGTAAGCACACAGAAGGGAAAAGAATTGTTCACGGTTCTGGGGTGGAAAGAGAATGAGGATACAATTAAGTAAAGAAAAATGTGCACCAAACTCATCAGGAAACATCAACTGACTAGTTTCTGATACTGTGGAGTTGTATTTCTCAAACAAAGTATTTGAGGATTTATTGAATCACTGGGAACTGGAACTGGCTGCAAAAAAAAAAAAAATTGTGCTACAGGAAACAATCCTACAAGAACTCCTCCAGGGAGTGGCAGGTTGCCCCCAAAGTTCATCCAGAGCCCTAAATTCCATAAGGGTGACACATGGCACTCTGTAGATTAGCATGCAGGGGCGGGGTGGAGGGGGAAGGCCGATGAAGGGAGAAAAGAACAGTGCTCCAGGGAGGAGCTGCCACCTCCACTCACATTTTGCTGACTGGTGGGGGAGGCACGTGACAGAACCGGGAACTGTGAGGGCAGAGCGCCACCCAGCGTTGTAATGAAACTGTGCGGTTGAGGCTGGGGAGCCCACAGCCCAAAAGTGGCCGCGATTCTTGCTTTCTCCCGAAGGAGAGTGACTTCTGTCCCAATGAATAAAGGGTTGCTTGGGAGAAGCCACAAACATACCTGGACATAAGCACATGTATATCAAATTTGCTTGTTAACATCAGTCTAAGGAGTCTAGAGTGGAAAAAGTAGGATCCAAAAGGACGGATTTAGCAAGGATGGGGACTAATTCAAACACTGAGTTAAAGGGAACCTGACTTTGCATCCCTAAACTAGCTACACAATTATAGAATGGGAAGGACATGATTTCGTGGCTAATCTAGAAGAGGTGGAGGAAGGGCCTGGCAAGACATAGAGGGCTTCCTTAATCATAAGCCCCCAAAGAGTCCAGCAAGCATCACTTTACATGAATTCCCTAGGTATGTAAGAGCTTTCTAAGACTACTGATTCCTGGGCCTTATCCCAGAACTACCGTGAGATCTCAAGGTCCAGGAATCTGAATCCTTTTCAAACTTCCAGAGATTGTTTTCTCTTTTTAGAATAAACTTTTTAAAAAACTTTGTTTTTGTTTTGAAACAGGTTACATTCTGTTGCCTGGGGTAGAGTGAAGTGGTGTCATCACAGCTCACAGCAACCTCACACTCCTGGGCTAAGGTGATCCTCCTGTCTCAGCCTCCTAAGTAGCTGGGACTACAGGCTCAAACCACCATGTCTGACTAGTTTTTCTATTTTTCAGACAAACAAGAGTCTCAGTGTGTTGCTCAGGCTTGTCTTGAACTTCTGGGCTCAAGCAATCCTCCTGCCTCGGCCTCCCAAAGTGCTGGAACTACATGTGTCAGCCACTGTGCCCGCCTTCCAGAGATTGTTCTGATGCTTGGTCAGAGTTGAGAACTACTGGTCTAGAAGGAAGGACAGGGCTTTAAGGGAACTTACAGTCAAGACAAATACAGTAATTATAATGGAATATAGGAAGTGTTGAGAGAGAGGTAGCAGTGTGACAAGGACAGATTGGAGGGAACTGTCTGTCTCAGGGGGGAAAAAGCAATTTTCAAAAATGAATGACTCTTTCCAGGGATCTTGAGAGGCAGGCAGTTCACTAGGTGAAAAGAGATTGAAGCATTCCAGGCAGAAGGAAAAAGCATCAGGAAAGGACGAGGACTAGAGTCCAGAAAGCATTTAAGGAATCACAAGCAGTTGCAGAATGTCTCCCAATCATTTTTTTCCCATTTTATTTGTTATTAAGTCATTTGTACATAGATCATAAAGGATGGATTTGTGCTTCCAGGTGACTAGCAGCAAGAAGATATATAATCAACACCTATGAGTTCATTGATTACTTTTTTAACTTATAGAAACTCTTTTTTGGAAGTGTTTTCATTCCTTTGCCTGCAGGTTGGGAGAGAAATGGTTATAGAGCCCTAGCATCACTGACCCTGGAATTTATCTCCAATCCTGCTGCTTCGGCATCCTGTCCCCGTGCCCCACCACCAACACTCTCACTTCCCTCTGAGTTCTATGTATGGGGGAGGAACTTAATAACCTTCACTTGTGTTGCTAACTAGAAGGAGGTGACCACTCATGGAACAAGGAAGCTCTTTCCTGCCTGGGCTCTGAGAGGCCTTGACATTGCAGAGAACAGAGCCTCTTCAAAGGGATGGAAAACCCCACTCAACTTTTATGGTAACGGCGACTCTACACTGTGTTCTGTGTGTGCCATAAAATCCAGCCCAACTCATTCACACCAGTTACCTAGAGGATGGCAGTTAGATGGAAACCAAACCATCATTTACTCTTTAAAGAGGCTTTCCTCAGCAAATGCAGGTCCTTGCTCCTTTGTGCTTAATCCAGATGCCCGTTGGCAGCTTGCTAGCGTAATCTCCCAGAACAGCTGTGCTATGATTGCCTTGTCGATTATTAAATGTCCTTGTTCCCTGTAAAGCAACATTTAATCGTGAGCACTCCAAAGAATATGAGATAGGAGGGGAGGGCTAGGAAGGAGCTGGAGGTGGGTAGGGAGGCAGGTTTCATCCTTGTGACATTAAACCACGGGGACCTGGAACGCCGATGGCATCCTCCAGTCCTTCCTGACAAGCCGCAGGATGCTGACCATGGCCAAGGTAACCAGCTTCCCCTCTTAATGGTTAGGAAAGAGATTGCACAGCTATTTCACACCTGGTTCTTTTAAGATGTGCGTTCTCATCAATTTGTTCTCCTTATTAGCCCGTGCCAATTCTGAGTTTTCTGTTAATATATGCTGATGGAAGGGTGACTGATCTATATACTTTCTAATGACCTAGGCCCCTAACTGTCAGAGAAACCAGTCTGTCCCTTTCCTAGGGGATACTTTGGCACAGCATCTGTCTGCATCTGTCTGCATTTCTTATGGCCATTATTTCTTCAGGATCACTTTAAGAAAATCATTGCAAAATTAGATTTATTCTTCCAATATAAGAGGTACCTAAAGAGAAATGGCATGTTTTAAGGAAAAAGATGAAATGTATATTGAAGGTTATTCTTGTAAAAGTTCCTTGAGTGAGATTATCATTCAATTATCAAGAAGATAATCCTTGAATGTAGAGCTCTTTGAGTCTGTCCTTCGTGGACACTCCTTCTGGAAAGAGCTTCTTTGAGCTTTAGTCCAAGCTATTTTTCATCCTTTGTTTCTCAGATCACCTTTTCCTTGAATTGATTGTTGCTTTGGTGTGAGATTCATTATTCTTTCCTATTTCTGAATCACCTGGAGAACAACTTACAAATGTGTGTAACTGGAAATGGATTGGGTATAGAATTAAAATATGACATGATGTGACAGCAGACAAATTTCCAAGCCAAATGAGATTGAAAATAGTTGTTGAAAAATGAACCCTAAGGTTACAAAATTTAGAATTGCCTACATCTTTAGTTCAATCTTTATATAGAATTATTAGTTAAGACGTTCTGCCTGGAATTCCACTTTCCATTAAAGCAATGAATATAAGAATAATTAGAAAGGATAATCCCCAGTAACAGAACATCATGACTAATACCTTAAATTCTTAGTAGAGTTAATTTCTTATGTGCTTTAAAAAGAAAAATCATTTTAGCAGATTGCTTTTTCAGAAGCTGTTTTTATCATGTTTTGTATATTGGTTTTTATGTACACTTGAAATATATGTTTTTCTTATTGCCCTAAATATCTAATACACTGATTTAGTCCCTGGTAATTCTGAAGAACAAACTGTTAAATCTCTAAAATAAAGCTCTGTATTAAACGTAAACTATTAAGCTGGGGGTGATAGGAAAGGCAGATTTGGGGGCCTGTCCACTTAGCTATGGTTTTATTTATGACTCTTAAGCTAAGCAGATTTGGGACCGATTAATTCTGATATGAGGGATCCACTGGAAAGCTCAAGGTTTACTTGAAGAAGCATCTGTCAGCAACTAACCATGGACTTCTTTTCTGTTTAGTTTGTGTTAATGTTAACACAGTGTATAAACTGCTCTGTAACCCAAAGGATACCACCCATCATATTTCTTTTTTTTCTAAATCCAACTAAATCTGGCTCCCAGCCACCACTCAACAAAGCTGGCAATTGTAACGCTGGTCGTTTTTTTAGGTCACCTTTCTCTTCTCTTAGGCTGAAGATGAGAGTGGCGGCTCCCACCAGAGCCACATGGTCACGGTTCTTTCTGCTTTCTTTCTCTTGTCCACTGTGAGGCAGGCACTGTTGAGGCAGGACACTGACAGGAACCCCTCCAGGGTCCTCTCTACTGACCATGAGCTTGGCGACGGGCATCCTCCCACAGCTTCATGGCCTCAATGCTTGGTGTCCAGCCTCCACGGCCACCAGGCAGCCATCGCCCTTGCGGATTCTGTCATCTCAGTGGAACAAAGCAGGGCCCAGGTCACTGCCTCCCCCAGAACCACAAGTCCCATCTCCTCCCTAGGATTTGGCTAGCCCCGCACCCCAGTGGGCTCACTGCCTTCTTTTATTATCCTCCAGGCCCCCAAGTTCCCTCTGCTTCCCTAGGACTTTCAGTCTAACATTCATTGATGGGCCTCTGGCTTCCTGATGCCTTTCAGAGGAATCTATCATGCAGGGACCAGGCCACCAATAACTAACTTCATTACAGTAACAAATAACTTTAGGGAGTCAGTGCTACTACTTTTCAAAGAAGTCAATTGTTTTCAAAACCAAAAACAATCACCATGTGTGGAGTGCTCCCAGTTCTTTTTCTAACTCTTCAGTATAATGGCCTCAGTGGCTTAACTACATTCTGACAGAGGTTATTGCTATCTGATGCCTACTCACAACATCCTTGATGTAATAACCAATTTATATTGAGTGCCTAATGTGCAAAATACTAGATGCTGGGGGAAAGATAGTAGTAACAAAGACACACTTGCTACCTAATGGCAGTTTGAATTCTTGGAGGGGAAAACAGGCATGACCACAAATATGTGTGAAAAGAGTACCAATGAGAAAATTCACACGGAGATTAAGTGAAGTCCTTCCAATGCTCTCTTCCCATGGAAGGATGTGCAGTGATTCACCCTCACACTCAATTTCTTCCATCCCTGTCAGTCCAAGGTGCCCGTTGGTGGCTACAGGCAAACCCATCACTGCTGCTTAGAGCGGGTGTGGTCTCATCATGGCATCTTCTGCCAAGGTACACGGACACATCCTGCCCAGGGTTCGCCAGCGGGAGGCCATGTAGACACCATTTTCACCTTTTGAGGCAGAAATGAAGATTTCCACATGGTCATACCAAACTCATTCTGACTTCTGTATCCTTCATTATAATTTGTCCTATCTAGTGGGTCACCTTTATTCCTGCTTCTGTACATTGCTGTGTCACACGCCCAGAGTCCAGCCCTTGTCATGATTCAATCTAAGAAAATCACCATTTTTCTTCTGTAGGAACTGCACAAGGTCCAGCTTAAATAAAATTCACTGGTATGGGTGTTCAGGGGCCAAGGGAAAACTGCCCTTTTGTCCTCTGAGGGTTCACTAAAAGGTCACTGACACAAAGCAGATCAATAGGAGAAAAAGTGTACAGATTTTTTGATCATAGTCTTGTATCACAGGAGCCTTCAAGACTCAAAGATAGAGGGGAAACTGTCCATGCTTATGCTTAGGTTCAGCAAGGTGTGGACAACTGTGTGGAAATCAGATTGGACAGAAAGGGTAGGAGGGTGTGGTGCTGATAGCCTGAGTGGGGAGACCCAGCAAGTTCTGTCTGTCTGGATTCTTTTGGGGCCGCCTGTGCAGCTTTCTACTTTTTCAGCATGGGGCAGGTCCCTCGCTGGACTAGGGGACGTATGGCCTATAAACAAGGCGAGTTGGATAATTTATGGCCAGTTTTTAAACAGAGAAGGGGGAGGAAAGTTTGAGTGACATTTTTAGGTTTTATGGATGGGTTTGGGGAAAAGGAATTCTGTATGAGGAATTCCTTGAAGGAGAATTCCAGTCTCTATGGCCAGCCTTGGGGGAGAATGAAGGGCCCGAGACCAGAGGGTAGGTGGTGGTTAGAGACAGCTGCTCTGGAGGTCTTCATTTTGGGGTATTGCTTTCCGAGACGCTGCACGTTCTTTCTCCAGGCCGCTCCTGAAGCCACCCTTCCCCACAGCCACTGGAGAAGGTTCTGAGAGGCAGGTTGTGCCTTTCAGTATTGGAGGAACGAAGCCTGAGCTGAGGGAGCCGCAGGAAATCTCCAACTCCCTTCCCCCCGCTGTGTTTCTCTGTTGCAGATGGAGCTCCCGAAGGGCTTCTCTGGCCAACGCACACGCCTATCTGCCATCCTCAGTATGCTATCACTCAGCCTCTCCACAACATCCCTGCTCAGCAACTACTGGTTCGTGGGCACACAGAAGGTGCCCAAGCCCGTGTGCGGGAAAAGTCTGGGAGCCGAGTGCTTTGGCTTGCCAGTGTCCTTGCATGGCGACATCACCAATACATCAACCCAGGAGGTGGTGCAATACAGCTGGGAGGCTGGGGATGACCGCTTCTCCTTCCTTACCTTCCGGAGTGGCATGTGGCTATCCTGTGAGGAAACCTTGGAAGAACCAGGTACCCACCTCACCACACCCGCCTGATTCTGCAGGGTGGAAGACGGGGGTGGGGGGTTGTGGGGGAAAGGGATCTTGTGCAGCAAGGAAGCCCTGGGAAGCGTAGCAAAGCCTCCTCCTCACAGCTCAGCACTGTCCACCTCCCTATGTGTCCCTTCTCCATAGGGGTTCACTTTTAACAAGGTCAGAAGTCCTTCTGGCTTTTCACCTCCTCCCTCTTTAGTAGACTTGTTGGTTTAAAATATTTTAGCATATTTAAAACGGTATTATCCCGCCTGTAATCCCAGCACTCTGGGAGTCTGAGGCAGGTGGATTGCTTGAGCTCAGGAGTTCAAGACCAATGTGAGCAGGAGTGAGACCCCATCTCTAAAAAAGCTAGAGGCATTGTGGTGGGCTCCTGTCAGCCTCCTCAGGAGGCTGAGACAAGAGAATCACTTGAGCCCAAGAGTTTAGGTTGCTGGGACCACAGGTACCCACCACCTATAGCTGGGAGTATGGGTGCAACCACAATGCCCCAAGCAGTTTTTCTATTTTTAGTAGAGACAGGGTGTCGCTCCTTCTCAGACTGTTCTTCGAACTCCTGAGCTCAGGGAATCCACCTGCCTCAGCCTCCCAGAATGCTGGGACTTTAAGTATGAGCCACCACACCCAGCCAGCAAAGTTTTTCTAATGCCCTTTTCTACTACTCCCAATTTGGGCTAAAGGGAAAGGAAAATAGAAAAATAGAAACATGTGTGTTTACATTTATATTTATTATTGTGCACTTAGCACTGCTCTATCCCCAGTTCTGGAAACAAGTTAGAGCCATTCAGTGCAGTGGTATAGCAGCAACAAAAGGCTTCGGTTAAACTAAGACCATTAACTCTTCTGGACACAGGAAACAAGAACCTTAACCTATGTAGGCACTCCCAAGGAAACATCTTCTTCGTGTCAGAAATTAACCTGCGTTGAGTGCTGCCTCTGCCACTGCAGCCATCCTTTCTTGCTGTCAAAGGCCTGACAAGACGCAGACGCCTGCCACCTTCAGGGCTGGGGTGGGAGGGCTATCAGCAGAGCAAGGACCGGGCTCCAGAAGTCTGTGCCTTGTGTGTTTCAGGTGAGAGGTGTCGAAGCTTCCTTGAACTCACACCACCCACCGAGAGAGGTGAGAAAGGACTACTGGAATTTGCCACGTTGCAAGGCCCATGTCACCCCGCTCTCCGATTTGGAGGGAAGCGGTTGATGGAGAACGCTTTCCTCCCCCACCCTCCCTTGGGGCTTGTGGCAAGTATGTGTCTGCTGACCAATTCACAGTAGGTATCTTGAGTTGGGCCTCTCTGGATCTGCACTGCGCTGTCTCCCTCTTTTCTCCTCTTCCGAGCTCCACTGGGTGACATGGTTTCTTCCAGAGCTGACTTTCATTCATAGGCGGGAATGGAAAAAGCAACAGCAGAGGGATAGATAAAGTTCACAAACAGAAAACCACCAACAGCTCTAACCTAACTCTTGTTGCCAAGTAACCATGTTGAAAGCCTATATTTTTATTCCCTTTCCTCCAGTTACTTTTCCCATTAAATGAAAGGACTGAAAGAAAAAAAAAACTGTCTCCGAAATAACAAAAAAGAGACAAAAATGATAACTGACAGTCATATTCCTACAGGATTTACGGAAAGTAAATTGTTTCTTCTCACATCTCCCTAACAGTATTTACAGTCAGGCAAGTGTGCTTGATTATATATTGGTGCAGATTGGGCTCTGTGGGTCCTTATGTCAAAGGACCGACATGAAGTGATATTCCTAACGCTTTCTGCTTTGCCTCCTCTTCCCTTTCTCCTACGGCCCTGGCCTTTTGACTCCTCCAGGCATCTCCACTTGTCCAGTGATTTAACTAACAGGGTGAGGGCTCCTTCTCCCTCTGTCTTCTGTAGAAATCCTGTGGCTGTCCCTGGGAGCCCAGATCACCTACATTGGACTTCAATTCATCAGTTTCCTCCTGCTACTGACCGACTTGCTGCTCTCGGGGAACCCGGGCTGTGGGCTCAAGCTGAGCGCTTTTGCTGCTGTGTCCTCTGTCCTGTCCGGTGAGTGAGTAGAGAGGGGGTGGGCAGCCACCCTGGGAGCATTAGCTGGAGGAAGGGAGAGCCCAAAGGCGGTATAAAGAATGGAGGTAGGAGATCATGATAGACGCCTTTAATTTTAAATTGAAATAACATGTGAATTCGTAGATTGGGTCATTATGCACTTTATAAAATATCTCTGGCTTTCTCAAGTAAAAACTGTCTGGTTTACTTTTCAGTTGTGACATTCACACAGCTTTTCAAGACTGGGAAGATAGAGGGAGAGAGGCACCTATAAGATGAAGAAATAAGCCAACATGGAAGTGAGGGTGGGGGATAAATAAAGGGGAACAACACGTTGGGGCGTAGCATAGACTTAGAGGCTTTTACCATAGCTCTCGGCCTAAAGTTTAGAGTAACCCATTGCAAAGAAAAACAGTCAAGGAGAAGCCCCCATTGCAGATTTGTCTTTTGGGAAATATGGAGGCATAAAGGCAATAGCTGCCTCAGCATAAGCTGCACCTGATGCCAAA
Organism: Perodicticus potto; assembly: GCA_963574655.1. Taxonomy (NCBI): domain Eukaryota; kingdom Metazoa; phylum Chordata; class Mammalia; order Primates; family Lorisidae; genus Perodicticus; species Perodicticus potto. The sequence goes on from CAUYRH010006818.1 coordinate 140,829, forward strand.
TGACGATGAGATTGCTCTGAAATGAGATTCCTGGTAGATGGCATGATGGCCTTTCTCTAAGGGCTCTGTTCCCCCCGTAGGTCTTCTGGGGATGGTGGCCCATATGATGTATTCACAAGTCTTCCAGGCAACTGTCAACTTGGGTCCAGAAGACTGGAGACCGCATGCTTGGACCTATGGCTGGGCCTTCTAGTAAGTGCTTGTTACCTCCTGAATGTTTCTGGACATTCTTGCCCAGCCAGTCTTCATTAGGTTTTCCACCCTCAACTAGATGCTTACTCTGTCCTCCTGCCTCCTCATCCCTTACTCCTGGAGTCTGTCAGCCCAACACAGGGCTAGGCCATCAGGATATGCCCGTTCTTTCCTCGCCTTCTGAGCAGGTGCACAGAGGATTCCTCTGGACAGCTTTGGGAGGAAGCTGTCTTGTCCAGTTGTTCTGCTCATCTGCTGTGGCAATTGCTTCTTCACCTAACATGTATATTGTCCTTGAAAAATGAGACTGATTTTGTAAGGCTTAGGAAATGATGCTTTTATTTATTTATTTCAAGTTTATGATTCAAGGTATTGGAGGACAGAGAATTAGTCTTGAAATCTGAATTGAATCCCATTCCCAGTGAATGGCTCGCTCTTCTCCTGTAATGAAGAGTAACTTCCTCCTATCTCCATTCTGACTACCAAATTGTGTTAGAAATAAAACTTCCCTACCACAGTCCTTCTTTATCCCTTAAAGAACTGAAGGGTCAGTTATTATTCTTAAAAAGGGAGATGCCACAATCACTACCAAGTAAACATATTTGAGCTAAACATTCCCTTTGGTTAAGAGCTCCTTACTTTCTCCCTTGAGCACTCCTCATTCAGGGCAAAGCTGCCAACTTACATTGACATTAACTGTCTGGGATGAGTGCTGCGTAGTTAAGAGCACTGAAAAGACAGTGCTAGGTTCAAGTTTCCATTCTAAGAAGGCAATGTGAAAACTGCCCTGTGTGTCATGGGGCCCTCTCCCCTTTCTCAAGGTACACTAACTGCCATTGATTCGTAAGTCTTTATTCTACTCAGCCAGCCATTTCCCAGACCCACTTTTTCTCACCCTTTGTCTCTCTCAGGCCATTCTTGGCATTACAACTGCAGAGCTCCAACCCCCACTGGAAGCATCCCAGCCTGAACCAACTTAGTGTGTCAGAGGCAGAAGATAGAACAGACAATGCCAGCATGTGGCCTGGCATTAACCATCACTTGGTCCCATAAAATCCCTCCCTAACCTCACAAAATTTCCTGTTTCCTGAGCTCCCTAGAACCATAGGGAGATTTAGGGGTTTGACTTTCCAAGTTTTTAAGGAATGTGTTTGATATAGTTCTGTGGTGTTTTTTTTTTGTTTGTTTGTTTTTTTTACTTTTTGAACCCAACCGGCTTCTCTTAATCTCCAGCTTCGCTCCCATCCATTATAAACACCCTTAATCCAAGAACCACATTGTTTTCATAAGAAGCAAATTCCACTAGTGTAACCTATGATACCTCCAGATTTGTAGTGAATGTTTTCCTGAATGTCTCTCTCAGATACTCAACTATGTGGACCCTTAGACTGCCCAGTTCAGAACTAAGGAAGGTGGGGAGATATGACTCCTCCCAGCATCTGAGTGGCAGAAAATCTCAGGCTGTGTGTGTGTGTGTATGGGAAAGGGAGGGAGTGTGTTAGGCTATGTCCACTGCACGTGTTTGAGCTACAGGTCTGTGGAATCTTGCAGATTTTACAAACCTAACTGCAGCTTGGGGAACAGGAGTCCAAATAGATACCCAGGCACAGGCACACAAAACAGACACACCAGGCATGAAAGAGCATGGCACAGATGACTGATGGATGCAGTGACAGTAAGTCCATTAAACTTGTCTGATTTTAGTATTGTGTGACTCATTCTCTTTCACTCCAAAACATCCAGAACATGCCCTACTAAAACAGACCAAATTAAGCTCTGCTGATCCCACAGTTCTTTACCTAGAACACGGCAGAAGGCTACATGCTCAGATCCCTAAACCCCTATGAGGCAGTCATCTAGTTTACTAGTAGGAAGAGATCATGGCCTTTTTATTTCAAGAAAGTCAGATTCTTACTGTCCAATCTTCTTGCACTTTGTCCCTAGCACGGCCTGGCTTTCCTTCGCCTGCTGCATGGCATCAGCTGTCACCATCTTCAACACCTACACCAGGATGGTGCTGGAGTTCAAGTGCAAGCACAGTAAGAGCTTCAGAGAGACCCCGAACTGCCTGCCACACCACCACCAGTGTTTCCTTCAGCAGCTGTCATGTGCCGCACGCCCAGCAGGCCCTGCGACCAGCTACCACCAGTACCACAATCAGCCCATCCGCTCAGTCTCCGAAGGAGTCGACTTCTACTCAGAGATACAGAACAAAGGGTTTCAGCAAGGCTCTGCCCAGGAGCTGGAAGAAGTAGTTAGGCCACCCATAGAGGAAGAGCAGTGTTAGGAGTTAAGTGGGTTTGGAGAGCAGGCTGAGCCCCACCTTACTTGTTACCAACACGTGCTTAAGCCAAAGTTTGTCTCCTGAGCGTGGTTTTTAGAGGCTACAAATAAGGGTTTCTTAAAGTACAATTCTAAAAGGGCACCTTTCCCCCCTCAGTTCCGGCTCCTTCCACTCATCCCAATCTCATGCACCCAGAATTCTCTGGTCTCCCGTACTGATCACGTCTGTGCCAGGTTAGGCATAACAATGGGGATAAAAAGAGGAGTAAAATAGAGTTCCTGCCCTTAAGGGTCTCAGAAATCTGGTTTGTCTGTCTAGAAACTAGAGAAATGGAGGATGACAAAGTCTTGGTAGTTTGAGTGTTACTCAGCTTGCTGTGATGCACCTGAATTCTTTTCTGGAAGTCACAGCCTGGAAGTTAGAAGCACCCATGAGCTTCACATCACAGACATCTCCACATTGCCTGTGACAATGTCCCGAATCCACATGGTAGGTACCCACTCAAAGTGTTACTAAATAGGATCCTAGGAGCTGTTGGTTAGGACGGTGGAGAAATATGAGAAAGCTCCTGCACCACACAGGGTCAGGCTCACATTTAGAAACGGGCTAGTGAGGCTCCTCAGGTAGGAATGTGGGTCCCCACTGGGACTTCCCCAGTGCACACAGCTAGGAGGGATACAGTCCCCTCTCTGGGTCCCCATCTTTTCATTCCTATTATTTCATCCATAAAAATTGCCACCCACTTGCCCTTGCTTTTTTCCATAACGGAAAACAAGCCATCTTTTATGGCTAAGAAGAAGAATAGCACATAAGTATATTCTTGTACATCATAATTCATTTATTCTGTAACAGTTCACATTTTAAATAGAACTTCCTGACAATATACCAGGTGGCTCTTCTTTACAAAGGCAATAGGATATCAATTCACATTCATAAGGGTTAGTATCACCATACCACACGTTTGGGGGATGGCAAGGATGTTGTCTAGGGTAGAAGGGAGGGTTTTTAAGGGAAGGAAAGAGACTGGGAGAAGGGGAAGACCCCTGCCTTTGCAGAAGTCCTTACTATTTCTAAGTAGTGGTCACACTGGCTTTGCTGGCAACCCTGGTTGGGCTTGAAGAAAGAAAGGAGCATTTCCTATCTTGGCTGTCTGGGTGGATGGCTGCCTGCAAAAGAAGGAAGTTTAGAGACACATTTGACAAGAGACTAGCAACCACATTGGTCAAATGAAGCTTGCTCAGTCTTTAGCCACAATTTAGACCCTTCCGTACTGGCTGCAGGAGGGAGAAGAGACCGAGAGCTTGCGATGTGTTTAGCAAAGCGATCCAAACTTACCATAGGCAAAAGAACCTAAGTTAAGTTAGCTTGCAAATACATCATGAAGAATTCAGGGACATTGTTTTTCTAGCTTCCACTTTTCTATTTGTGGCATTCACCATGCATAAACACAATCCTCTGCCAAGATAATCCCACCAAAACAGGTCCTCAGTAACTGATTTTGCATTTCACTCCTTCCTAGAGTGGCTGGCTTCCCAGAAAGCTTCAACACTGTAGAGAATCAGATTATGCCTGGACAGCTCAGCCAGGCCATAGGACCAGCACCCAAATTTTGGGTGTCTGGTCGACTATAAATTAATCCTTAGAATTCTACACTAAACCAAACTAGATCCTTAGGTCCTTATAACCAAGTCAATTCAAACCTAGAAAAAAATCTGGAATCATTCCCACACTCTAGGGCAGTGGTTCTCAACCTGCGGTCGTGACCCACAGAACTGTATTAAAGGGCCATGGCATTAGGAAGGTTGAGAACCACTGCTCTAGGGTATCTTGTAAATTGCCCCGCCCCCAACAAAGTCAAGCGGGACTCGCACACAACTTCCAAAGTGTTAAAACCAAATTTGCTCTCAGGATCTTAAGGCAAAAGTACCCAGAAACCTGGTAAGGCCAATCTGCAGGCCAGACAGCACACCTGCTTGGATCTACTGCTACCAACCTCCTATTATGTCATAATGCCTGTCAGGGGGCAATTACAAGATATACCTTTAAATCTGGAATCCTCGATTTTCTAAAATCCTTTATTAACACAAGCTAAACAGATATAAAAAAACAAGCCCAAGTGAAGCAAGAACCTGAGTTACACTCAGGAATGACCTATCAAAATTATGCAAGAAAAATAGCAGTTCTCTATCAGCTAACATAGGATTTTCTGCTATATAAATAATGACTTAAAAGTTTAGGAGAGAACTTAATGGGAGTAACATTCATATAGAAGGGGGAACTAAGTCTACCAGAATGTAACCACTTACAAAAGTTACAGTATTTACATAAGAATTTTCCTCAGAATATAATGCTCTAAAGGCTCTACAAGGAAGAATGCAGGGCAAAATGGCTGCATATTGGACCGAGCAGCAAAAGTCCAGAAATACATCCCTGAATAGAAGAAAAAGCAAGAGAGAGAAGGTAGAAGGTGCCCTAAAGAAAAAGATGCTAAGAAAAAGAAGCAAGGAAGCATCAGCCTCAGCGCGTCCTGACTAGCAGTTCTCTCAATTAAGACAGCATGCACAGTACAGGTCTGCATCTCTGCAGGAAAAATGTTGTAACTAGTAGAACCATCAAAACCACATGGAACATGGAACATGGACTTGGTCGTCAGAGATGGGTCACTGAAACTGTATGTCCCTTGCTCCCCTTGTGATAGGAATATGGTTATTCTTGTGGCCACTTAATAGATAACATGAAACAAGATAGATGAAAATACTGGGATAGATAATTCAGTCTTCCAATGCCAGTCTCTCCCTGCTGTTTACAACTGGGAAGCAGCCAAACCACAGAGGAGGAGAGGATATGGAGAGAGATGATGAGTGACCCTCAAAGTCAGAGGTAGGCCATCTGGAAGTCTCAAGATGACCGAAGAATCCAGATCTATTTCAAAAGGACAAGAAATGGGATCCCTGAAGCTTAGGATATACCTGAAAAACAACTTGACCAGAACACTAAAAAATACACGAACAAATACAAAACAAGAGGTTTCCTAGTTATAGAGGTCACTGGATGCCCCAGTAGAGTTTATAAATTAGACATACAAAAAAAAAAAAATACAACACTTATAAGATTCACACGTCCAAACTATCCATACAGTTTCTAGACGGCGTTAATGAAGGGACTGAGAAGGTAGTAGGTACGATGCCCCAGCCAAACGGATCATGCTGTTATCGAATTCCAAAGTGCTTTGCAACTTTGGTGCAAAATGGAGGTGGAGGTGGTAAATAAGGTTGAAGTCTTCCTTCTTTCCAAAGAACTGATTTTACACTGACGGGGAGAGAGGATATCCATTCTGTTTCCTTCTCCTGAAACTGAAGATTCCACTGGACTAGATCTATGGAAAAAGGTGAAGTATTAATGACTTTAATTGTTTTCGTCATGGTAGAGATTTTCAAAGAAGTAGAGCAAAACTAAAGGAGGTCAGAATATTCCTCTATTTTCCCATCCTTTTCTTTAGCACTTAATAGTTTATAAGTATCTTCTCCTTCCTCAAAGGTCCAGAGACTCTGTCCTTTGCCATGCTAAGTTCCTGAACTATGAATTAGACCACAGTATTTCCCAGGAGTGGTGGGTACATTAGCATTTTGAGCAAGTTAATTCTTCATAGTATATAACTGCTACAAGTGCTGTATGACATTAGCATCACCAGCCCCAACCTATGAAATACTAGTATCTACCTCCCTCAGTCACCGAGAAAATAAAAATGTCCGCTAAGGGCTGGGTGCAACAGCTCACACCTGTAATCCTAACACTCTGAGAGGCCAAGACAGGTAGATAACCTGAGCTCAGGAATTCTAGACTAGTTTGAGCAAAGTAAGACTCCATCTCTACAAAAAATACAAAAATTAGCTGGGTCGGTGGCAGACACCTGTAGTCCCAGCTACTTGGGAGGCTGAGGCAAGAGGAATGCTTGAGCCCAAGAGTTTGAGGTTTCTGTGAGCTATGATGCCACAGCACTCTACCCAGGGTGACAGAATGAGTCTATCTAAAAAAAAAAAAAATTCAATTAAAAAATTATAAAATAAGCAAAAATGTCCACTAAGGGAGACTGTCCATTTCCAGCTGAAAACAATGAACTGAGAACCATTTCTTCATGGTCACAAAACACTCTCAGGAAATGGTGCTGGTCCAAAAACAATGGGTTCTTGATACTTACCTACTGGGTAAAGCTCCCACTCTCCCTGCTCTATAAAGGGCAAAGCTGGAGTTGGAAGTATTTGGCCTAAATCCTCAAGAGTAATCAAATATTGCAGAAGCTTATTCACCTCACAGGGAGCATCAACAAACTTTATCCTAGAGAGGAATCTTCGCAACTCCCCACGGCCAATTTTGGGCGTGGTCTCCTGTAGCTGGGCCATCTGGCCCTCCATCAGTGCCCACCGCAGACTAAGCTTGCTGACTACCAGGGCTGTGGGATGGCCTTCGGAGCTTGGTCCCGTTGTCCTGGTAACATAAAAGGCATCTTTCCAGAGGTCGTTAATTCCAACTGGGAAGAACAAAAACAAGAGCAGTTAACAAGGACACATGCCCTCTACCATGGAGAGAGAGGTCTGACTCAGCAGCACACTCCATTTACCCACTAGTTCACACAGAAATCCACCTAGTAAGGCAGGGACGGTGGTGCAGAGAGGGAGGACTGGATGCCAGGAAAGCAGTACCTCCTTCCCAGTCTTTGCATCTTTACTCCTCTCCTCTGAAGCCATTTCCAAAAAAGCTCCAACTCAGGAAATGAGAGAATGTGCTCACTATGGCAAGAATTCAGTAGTTAAGTGAACTCAACAAAGGGGGCTGCCTGAGAATTCCTAGACAGTCAGTCAGTGCAAGGTCACCTAAGCTATTTACCTCACCAGTGTTCATTTTGCCTCATCTTCAAAACAGTAGTTGTAATAAAAATGGTCTCAAGATAGTTAATGCCATTATTTAATGTTCACTAAATAATATTTTATACTAATATTAAAAAATAGCTCACCTAGAGCCAATCACAGGATTCTGCAAATGACACACCACCCTCCCATAACTCCACTCCCCAGCCACCGGGCAGGGGCAACTGCAAGTTCAAGGTAAGCTATTCTTCCCCAAAACTCGAGAGCCACAAGCACTAGCTGCAATGTAAGACAGGTAGTTTGTGAGCAGAAAGTTCCTAAGTGGCAAGAGAATGTGGAAAGAAATAGAGAACATGTAGCCAGTCTGGTCTCCGCCGGCAGATTAGGAAGCAAGAAATCTCTGAGCAGGAGATCAGCAGATAATCCAGACTAACAGGCAGCAGAGGCTGAGTCCCCAGGGCCTAGGTTTCCTGAATTAAGCGTCTCCAATACCTGATCCCATTTTGCTCAACTGTTTAGACAGATAGATAAAGTAGAGGAACATGTCCAAAATGTTAACAGTGGTTATGAGCAATCAGGTTATGGGCAATTTTTCTTCCTCTGATTTTTCTCCTTTCTCCAATTTCTATGCAATGTGTATGTTTACTATTCAAAAAAAAGTCTCTACTAAAAGCCCTGACAAAACATATTCTACTTCCATCATACCCAAACTGCTAACTCAAAATCCTAAGTTCCCAGAGGGTCAACAAATTAGCCTAATTTGTATTCCCAGCATGTTTGTAGTATCTGGCATACAGTTGATGCTCAATAAATGTCTGCTAGGCCAGGCCTGGTGGCTCACGCCTGTAATCCCAGCACTTTGGGAAGCCGAGGCAGGTGGATTGCTTGAGCTTAGGAGTTCGAGACCAAGCTGAGTTAGAGCGAGACTCTGTCTCTAAAAACAGCTGGGCTTTGTGGCGGGTGCCTGTAGTCCCAGCTACTTGGGAGGCTGAGGCAAGAGAATCACTTTAGCCCAAGAGTTTGAGGTTGCTGTGAGCTGTAACGCCATGGCAATCTACTAAGGGTGAAAAGTGCGACTCTGTTTCACAAAAATGAAAGAGAGAGAGAGTGAGCAAGAAAATAAATGTCTGTTAAATGGCTGCATGAATCAGCACCGTGGAGCCCTTCTGGAATAGGAATGCATGCTCACCTCAGCTGCAGCACACACAAGAACAGGTGGGTTCTCACCCTGAGAGCCTGGTGCTGCCATCATGAAGGAGCAATGCAGTAGTGCCCCCTAGGCACAGGGCTACCAGGGAAACCTGGTAATTACCAGGTTTCTCCAGCTCCTGCTGTAATTTGGAAAGTCTTTCACTGGGGGGGGAGGCAGTGGTCTCTTCACCCATAGCCAGCACACATTTTCTACCCATTTGAGTACACAGCTTCCCACCAGCACAAGACTCACCCTCCGCGGCTGTCACTGTGCCTGTGGTATTGGCCAGATCCAGAAGAATGGAAGGGAAGGTTGGATGCAGGAGGTACAGGTGGTGAAGGCTGGGTGGCTCAGTTCCTACGATGGTATCCTGACAATAAGCCACAAAAAGGAAAAGCAAAGGTGACTCTACATTCCCACATGTGACAGTTCCTCAGATGAAAGGCAGAGGAGAGACCCTGTTACCCAATCCCAACTTCAAGGACATACTTGCAAGAAACTCCCATATACAAGAGACATTATTTCAAAGAGCTCAAAACACCAACTAATTACTAACACCATTAAACCACTATCTATAGCTAGAAAATACTTTCTCCTTTATAAGGAAAAAAAAAAGGAAATGTGCATGCCCCAAGAAAGGAATGTGATGTAGAGAATTCCCAGCCTTCTTCCCAGGTAAGTAATGGAATACTGGTTCATCCCTCACAGCAGATGGGGCTTTGTGGAAATAAAATCTATTTATGAAAACATAATAAGCCAAAGACATTTCCTTTCACTGGATATCAAATCCAATTATAAGCCATCAGGCTAAAAATTACAAAAATCATATCAGTTTGTGAAATGAACAGAACACTGACCAGACAGAAGCAAATAATACATCAACAAATCAACAAAAATTCTAAGCCCTGAAGTGTGTCAGTCTCCTAACTCCCTAGAGCAAAAGAAATGCACACCAGGACCATCTTTATCAGCACAACTTCCACGCAGGGAAGTGCTCTGTTGTTTGGGCAGTACATATGTGTGCACCATACAGTTATACGCACAGCAGCACTCCCATGTGGGTTAGTAGACAGCTGCTTCACTGAGCCCCCCACATACCTCTCCTCCCCTCGGACCACCCTGGCTCCTTTGGGGGTGGGGAATGGAAGCCCCGAGGGATAAATATCAACTGCTTCCACATTCTCAGCATGGGAAGCAGCAGGTCCCTAGATGAGGAGCTCAGAAAGGACACTTGCAGCCTCACTGCTACTACATGGCCACAAAGCAGAAGAGGACAATGTCCACATAGCCTTAGGGCCCCAGAGATGAAGAGACAGATCTCAGGCTCAGGTAACATGACAAGATAGCCACACACCTTCCTCATGGCCTACAGAATATAGCCAAATTTCTTAGCATGAAAACCAAAATCTTGAACCATTTAACCAAACTCTGCCTTTTCCAGACTTCACCTGCAGTGATTTACCTACCCACACATGCTCTGCAAATGTCTGATTATCTATCACCCCAAATGCGCACTTCACTCTAACCATTGCCAGTTCTACTATTTCCTCCAGAGACCATCTAACCATGTCCTCTACCCCAACTCATGAAATGCTCCCACATCACCCCAGGCAAAATTCATTTCTCCCTCCTGTTGAGCTTCCATCTAAACTTCACATTTGTAACTCTACTAGAACATTTGTAACATGCCTTTGTTTTATAGTTATTTATAGAAGCTGACATTTGGGAGTCATCTGGCGTAGTCCCCTCAGGAAGTTAAAATATTAGGTAAACTGCTCATGCTCACATGTTAGAGCATGGCACAGTTGGCACAATAATCCAGATTTTAGGTAAATCTGATCCTCAAAATGAGAGACTATATTAGTATCTTTATTATGGATAAAGAACACGAGGCTCAGAGAAGCTGAGTAACTTGTCATGAGCTCCTGGTTGGTATATTCAGGACTCTGCTCCCATTAGGTTCCCCCATTACCTGGGGACCATCTGTCTTCTCTAGAGGGCCAGGACTATTTCCGGTTTATTCTTAGATTTCTTCAGAGATCACAGTGCCTGGCACACAGCAGGTGCTCAGTCAAGATCTGTTTCATTGAAGTGAGCCAGGGTGGGTCTTGCTAACGACTCCCAGGCATCTATTACAGGTGGCACTCTGCCTTATCAACCCTATTACAATACTGCAGTATGACACTTAAGGCTTCCTAAAATCTGCCTTCTGGGTGTTGACTTGCTCTCCCATAATCTCCCCAATGGACCTCTCAGGTTTCGCTTGGTCAATGTCCCTCTGCAGCTGCTGGCCACCATTCCCCATCCTGTTACTGCACCCTCAGCGGACGCACTTGAAAAGCTAGCCTCACCACTGCATGAACTCTCTCTCTGCCCACTCCAGACCACTCAATGTGATTTCTCCTCCTCAACAACCACAGCATATATGAATTATCTGTAAATCTGGATCTTGGATCTTGAGAGGACATGTTATTCTTTATCCAGCCTCCCATCCCAGGAGCCAATCAGCACTCATGTTTGTGAGTGAAAGGCAAAGGCATGGAAGGCTGTTCCCCTTCCATGGGTGCTGATTAGTTTCTACCCCTAATCTCTCAGAGGGTGACTGACCAAATAGCATCTCCAGACTCCAGTCGGCCCTGCAGAGCAGCTGCCATGTGACTAAGTGAAAAAGGTACGCTTCCAGGCTCACTCACGGAATTGGAAGATATAGCCAGCCCCTCAGCCCAGAAGAGAAAGACAGACTTCTGGTCTGAAGTCACTGCTGATGTGGCTGGCGCTTCTTTCATGTGACATGGAATGTTGTCACTCCAAGTCACAAAGCCAGATTCACCATCCACTACCATCATCTGCAAAAGAAAAGACAGAGAGTGAACATGGCCAATCCTCGGAAAAGCAGCAGCCAAGAAAACATAAAGAAACAAAAAACAAGACAACCACAGGTGTTCAAATAATACATAAGGTAAGAGGCTGAGCTGAGCTCAGAACAATGTCTAGGGACCAGGACGTGAGCTTCTGCAGCCCATTCCCATCTAGCAGCGCTTACAGAACTACACAGTTCTCAAATGACAAATCATCTAGTCCCCCTCATCTGACAAATGAGGAAACGAGGTGCAGAGATAGAAAGTGATGCTCTGTCCATGGTTAGGACAGTCCTCAGACAGCCAGAGCAGCCACTCCATAGATGCCAAGTATAGCACCTCATCCCTCCCACTGCGACAACACTCAGGAAACAATGAGAAAGTGAACACTGCTAGTGCACCCTCTGAAGAGCTTCATGGATTTGACTCTTGGTGTCATGGCATATATAATTCATCCCTGGATAGTCTCACATTTAAAGGAGCAATTTAAACAAGCAGAGAAATAAAAGGAACTGTGTTCCTTAGCTGCATCTCTCAAAGGATAATCAGGGGATCATATTCATAACCCCCAGCAGCACGCAGACCTGCTCCTCACCCCAAATATCTCCTATCTCACAGGCCTAGGGCCTCTCATTAGCCAAAAATCCCAAGGAAGCTCACCCCACCCCCAACTTACTCCCTGTCCCTCGGTGCCTCTGTGCTTCTGTGGGTGGAAAACCAAACCTCTTTGGACAGTCACATGCCCTGTGCTTTTAGTTTCCTGATCCCTGAGGCCCTGCCCCACCCTTGCTCAAACTCCACATCACATAAGGTCCTGAAACCAACTTGGCAGAGACAAATTCCTCTGAACAAGCATAAAGGAAAAAACAGACTAAAAATTTAAGATTCCTTTTCTTTTCTTCTTTTTGAGACAGAGTCTCACTCTGTAGCCCTCAGTGGATTGCCATGGCGTCATAGCTCACAGCAACCTCAAACTCTTGGACTCAAGCGATCCTCTTCCCTTAGCCTCCCGAGTACCTGGGACTACAGGTGCCCACGATAATGCCTGGCTACTTTTAGAGACGAGTTCTTGTTCTTGCTCAGGCTAGTCTCGAACTCGTGAGCGAGCTCAGGTAATCCACCTTCCTCGGTCTCCCAGACTGCTAGGATTGTAAGCATGAGCCACATCGCCCAGCAAGATTCCCTTTCATAGTCTTGAGGAAAAAAGAAATTTGGGGTCACTCCATTAAATACTTTGATCTAGTCACACACATTATTTCACGTAATAACTGTCAAAATAACCCGATGAAGACAGGAGGTATTTTATCTGTGTTTTATAAATTCAGAAACTGCAACTAGGCAAGATTACCTGATTTGCCCAATGCCACCAAAATGTAGTGGTGCCAGGTAAAAGCCAGGGCTGAAACTATCAGCCCCTCAGTTCTTAACCAACCTACTACACACCTCTCTCCCTTCATCCTCCCAGGTACACCAGTGAAAATTCCAATTTGTAGCTGCGATTCCTTTGAATTACAAGCAGACGTTGCTTCTTTCCTGCATAGCACTGTGGGAAGACTCTTCCTGAAGTGATGTTTGGATCACTGCATCTGTCCTTTCTGCCCATGACCAAATAACCCTACTGCCTTCAACACTTCATGCAAGTGCTGTGGCCTTGCCTTTCGGACCTTCCATAAGCTGACCTCATTCTGATCTATCTGGCAGGAGTGCAGCTCAGCCCACCCTCATCCATTCAGCAAATCTCTTCTCTGCTCCTAGGATTCTGTACACACAACCCTCTAGCCAAATGGAAGCATGTCTTGACTCCCTGGACCTCCAGCTTGCCCATGCCGCCATGTATGCAAACCTCCACAACAGTGCTTTCCGTAATGTGGCAGAGCTACATGGCCTAGGTGCCCCAGGAGACCAGGACTATACAAGAGCAGAGGCCCCATCCTCATTAACTTTGTGTCTCCAGCATCTAGTGCAGACCTTGGCACATACAGAGAGGAAGGTGAAATGCATGTTGAATTCTTTTTCTCTCTCCGAGAACAGTAAGCAATGTATTAATATATATTTCACAGTGAAATAAACCAAAAAGCTTGGACAATTTTTAAAGAGATGTTTAAAACTCTATAATTCTGACTGTAATGTTAAAGGAATGTAGTTTGATGAAAATATTTCAGATTGTATATGAAACCAGCACATATTGTACCCCATGATGGCATTAATGTACACAGCTATGATTTAATAAAAAAGAAAATATAAAAAAAAAAATAAAAAGGAGTGTATACTGTCAAGCCAATTATTTAACTTCAAAATATGCAACCTCTTAAAATCAGAAAGATCAACTGGGTGTCCTTGGAACAGGCCATACCATTTCTCTCTCTGGGCTTCTGGTGTTGGTGTTCCTGACCTGGCATGCCTTCCTGTCCACATAAATACAATTCAACATTAAAAGCTCTGCTCATATATTCCTCCTTTATAAAGTCTCCCATAAAAACCCAGTCACCATTGATAGATACCTGCCATCAAAGGTGTATATGTACATGGAAGATTAAATTTATTCACACCTGCCTTTCCCCAGGAAGAGATTTCAGAAGGCTCCTCCTACCTCACTGTAAGCTGGAGATCAGAAGAAGGAACTCCTGTACAGGAAGGATATTAACCTAGAAATTCCAGTGCTATATACTGTGGCACTGAATTGTGGGTTTTCATTGTGTCTGTTAATCTAGTCTTTGAGGTTCTTTTAATTGCTCACAGTGCCTAGCACAGGACTGGACACAAAGTACACTTTACACATTTTGATTGACTTGAGTCCCCAAATCGTACCTTCTTCATCCCAGTTCCGTCCTGTATCTGCAGAAGAAAGTCCAGTGTGTGATCATCAGTAAAATACCCAGGAGTAGGCTGGCTGCAATTAAGGACAAAGCAAGCGTGAATGAAAAAACAGGACTGAGGGCTCTTTCTCTCCCTCTTCTTGCATCAACCCCAGATGTCAAGCAATTGTTCCCAGCAATTTTTACATGTGGAAAAGTGGGCTGAAACAGCAAACATGAGAAGGGGTGCTGCAAACCTGCACAGGCCTTGAAGGCTCAGTGTCCAGTGAGGTGTAAGATTTTGCCCCCGAAGCAGAACGAGGCCTTGTCCGGTAGTAATCAGAAGGTTGCTGCAGTTGGAATCTGGGGCCTTCACCATCTGGAGCAGCTCAACACCGTCACTGAATTAAACAAGACCCCAACAGTTAGTCTCTGGCTCGGAAGAGTTTCCTAAGCCCTTTATTTTGCCCAGTTCTTTCAGTGTACACACATTTGTATGTACTCTCATATTCATGTCCCACTGTTATGAAGTGGGATTCTCTGTCATTCCAATTGAATTTTATTTTCTTGAGCCTTAGAAACAAAAGATCCTTAGAAAACTGCATGCAAGTTCAAAAGAAACTCGGAGGAAAAGTGCTACGGTGCAATAGCCTCACACTGGATGCTCTGAGAAAGGAAACAGAGCCAAGGACAATGGCAGGGAGAACAGAGATTTGGACAGAAGGCCCGAAATTGTCCATGAACTGTACAGCAAGTCATAGCATATGCCTCATGGAATTATTTCTTTCTCTGTAACACTGGGACCAGTCCATCTAATACCTGCCACATTCACCAAAACAACATGATGCTGCCTAAGAAAATGCTAGAAAATGACGTGAACCTTCTAATAGAAAAGAACAAAACAATTATTACCCAGGCTTGCAGTTAAATGGGTAAAACCCACTACATGTGACCAAACTACATGCTTTTAGTTAAGAGGCAAAAATCAAAAATAAGATTTCATGATTGCAATACTTGCTTCTATCAATATGATGCTTCCCCTAAGAGAAAAATACAGGGAAAGTATAGGTCACATCCTCCAGGAAAGGCTCACAAACAGTTAAGAAAAGCTACCTCCCTCGCCACTTGGACTAGGGACTCAATATAAACACCTTTCCTTATAGCCCATGCATGATGTGATCCCACATCATGGTCTCCAACACACAGATATCAACACATTATGGTACCAAAAGAAGAAATTTCTCACTCATGTTAACCAGACCAGACCTCTGCCCACACGTCCACCAGCCCCACCAAACAAAAAGGCTCCAAGGCACATGAGTTTACAGGAGAGCTCACTGTGACCAAGGACATAATGTGCCCTACCTGTACACATCAATGAGCTCAGACAGGTTGATGGATCTTCGCTTCTCCCACTCTGGCTCTTCTATCTGCAGAGAAGGTGGTGAGCTGTCTCGATTTTGGGCCTGAACAAAAATGTCCCGCAGGGCGACAGCTTGTATCTTTCCTAGCACCACAGGAAGAACCAACACTGAGAAGTTGAATGTAATAAACTATCCTAGGGTGAGGATCTGAGCAGGAGACACAGGGTCTTGGCATATGAGTCCAGTGGAGCCCACCTGGACTGGTTCAACATGGAATGCGTGGGGAAGTGATGAAGTGGGTGCTGGACAAAGAGTATTCTCTTAAGGGAAAGCAGATTAACAACCTGTAATAGGTGGGGGAGAGTGAGAGGCCTGCAATCGGGGGCTTTGAAAGGGCTTTTTGTCAGCAATTCCAGCACCATCACCCTGTCTCACCAGGGAGACCTACTCACATGCACCAGAGGGGAACAGTATGAAAACCAGCCTTGCTTCTTACCAAAGCCAAACAGGATGTAGACAGCCCCATTTGTGGTGATGTAAACCTGAGGACCAATCAGATTCCCAATTCCCATGATGTTGTACTTCACAGGTCGGCCCACTGGACTTCCTGTCCGGCCAGACACCAGCAGAAAGCACAGATCTGGCTGAAGAAGTCAAAGAAAGGGGTACAGTCGATAGAAGCCCTGCTGTTTCTAAGTCACATGGCTTCTCCACAAAGCTCCTAGTTTTTCTCATTAACTACAGGTTCTGAAACACCCAAAAGTTGGAGAGCACAAAGCCAACCTGCTTTGCTTTATTTCCAGAGAAGTAAGAAAGTGAGAATATCCTATTCTCTTACTAAATGCAAAGGGCCTCTTCATGGTACCTCAATTTCTCTGAAAGTACAATTGCTGATGAATGAAGAGTCTCCTGGGGCACAGAATCCCTATCTACAGCTAAATACTCCCATGCCCAGAAATCCTCAGTAATATTAGGTCCCAGCTAATATCAATCCAGGCAGTAGTCTCCCATCAGAATATCAGATATCTGGCCAGGCCACCATCAACTTTACTCTCAGAGAAAGACAAGCTTTTTCCATCAAGGGCCAGATATATTTTAGGTTCTGATGGGCAGATGATCACTATAGCGATTACTCTACTCTCCCATTCTAGTGTGAAAGCAGTTGTCACAGACAATACAAAAATGAATAGATGTGACTGTGTTTTAATAAAACTACATAAAAACAAGCAGTGGGCCAAATTTGGCCTACTGGCCACCATTTGCCAACCTCGGCTCTAGAGGATTTCCTTTTGGGATACAGACACCAGTTGGAAAACATGGGGATGGTATCTGTATCCTAACTTTGACAAAGTTTATCATCAGAATTCTATGACAAGATAAAGAAATGTGTTTTGCAGTATGCCCAGATAAAGAAATCTTACAGAGTTAATACAACCTATAGGGAGGTTTTTAGTGAACATCACAGTACTCTGCTATTACCCCATTCCTTTTTGCTGTTGTTGTTTGTTCTTTTTTTTTTTTTTTTTAGAGACAGAGTCTCACTTTGCCACCCTCGGTAGACAGCCGTGGCGTCACAGCTCACAGCAACCTCCAGCTCTTGGGCTTAGGTGATCCTCTTGCCTCGGCCTCCTGAGTAGCTGGGACTACAGGCACCTGCCATAACACCCAGATATTTTTTTGTTGCAGTTTGACTGGGGCTGGGTTCGAACCCACCACCTTTGGCATATGGGGATGGTGCCCTACTCACTGAGCCACAGGCACCATCCTATTACCCCATTCCTATTAAACATTCTTATCAAAGACTTGAATGAATAGAATTCAAGTTTACCACAAAGCTGAGAGGAATAGCTAAAATGATATATGACAAACTCAAAATTCACAAAGGCCCTGGGCTAGAAGATGAGTTGAAATCTCCCAGAAGAAATTGGTCTGTTAATAATTGATTAACTAAAAGATATGATTGTCAGCTAACTAATTGCAAATAAAAAGCAAATTTTAGAAAGGCTATTGAGGCCAGGCACAGTGACTCATATCTGTAATCCTAGCACTCTGGAAGGCTGAGGCAGGTGGATTGCCTGAGCTCATTCATGGGTTCAAGACCAGCCTGAGCAAAAGCGAGACCCCATCTCTAAAAATAGCCAAGCATTACGGTGAGCACCAGTAGTCCCAGCTACTAAGGAGGCTGAGGCAAGAGAATCACTTGAGCTCAAGAGTTTGAGGTTGCTGTGAGCTGTGACACAACAGCACTCTACCGAGGATGACCAAGTGAGACTCTGTCTCAAAAAAAAACAAAAAAAGAAAGGCTATTGAAACCTCAGTAGAAATATAGAGTCTCCATCAAAGGGAGTAACAATTTCCTGAGGTTGATATAAACGGTTAGACTATGAATAAAATACTGTTTTCAGATACGGGTACCACATTTTAAAAGAGACTTGGACACAATGGAGTATAAGGGGAGAGAAACCAAGAAAAAAAGGGGTTTGGACCTCCTATTATTGCATGGGGAATAGAAGAAACTGGGATGTTTAGCCTTGAAAGTGGCAGGGTTAAAGGAGCCAGGCTAATGGCTGATTGGCTTTCGTTCAGAAAGATTAGACTCATTCAGAGTAGCTCTATGGGACTAAAGCTGGAACAATGAATGGAAGCCGCGAGAAAGCAGATTTCTCATCAACAGGACAGAATGTTCTAGAGCTGACCAAAATTGAAATGGACTGCCTCCCAAATCAGTGATATTCCCATGGGCCTGAGGGCTCCAAGAGAATACAGCAGCCTCTATGTCTGCAGTGCTGAATCGGAGACCACAGCAAGGTAGCAGAAGGTTAACCATGTGACTTTTAGCGTCCCTTCCCACTAGCATTCTAGACCAGATCAGTTCCTCTAATCTGAAAACAGGTTCAGTTCTCTAAACCGACCTCACTCTAAACCCAGATCTAAGAATGCGATCACTTAAGTCACAGACTTTATACATTCCCTTCCTTGTGAAGAGAGAGCCCTCCATCTCAGGAGCTTAAACAAGTTCCTTCGGTTCTTTGTTGCTGGTACTGAGGTCAAAAGAGGTCAGCAAAAAGACTGAAGCTGCTGCTGTGTACCCACTGCCTCTCCAAGATCATCCTAGAACGATCGATCACTTTTCAGACAGAATGGAGAATATTTCATGCCTCTGGCCCACTGCACAAATGAATCAATTCTATGGGACAAGATGAACAATGTACTGGGTGGAGACACAGAAAGGGCACAGAAGAGTAGGCCAGAAGCCAAGTCCTCTAATAGAGACCTCCTTACTACAGAGGGTCCCTAAGGGCCTGAACCACTATCCCACCAACCACCACCAGCTCATGGGAAGCCAGACAGGGCATAGGACCAAGATTCTTGAATTTGTTCAAGATACATAAACTTGTTCAATACCTCAGCCCACTGCAATTCCATTAAAAAGAAACTCTCCAAACTTCCCTTTGGGACCTTAAAGACAATCAACTCCCTGCTAGAGGTAATAACTAAAAATTATCCTTGGTCCCCAGTCCCTTTATTTACGATGGCTGGGATTAAAAAAAAATTACATGGATAATTCCTGAACTCTTGATTCAGGTCCACTTTGAGGCCAACTGGCTACCTGAAGAAAAATTAATAGAAAGTACCCTTAAAACTAAGCAGGCCTCAGAGATTTAGCTCATTCTCAATCTTCTTTCATCTCATCTCACAAACACAAGGCATTGCCTAGTGTACTGTGCTTCTCTATAAACTTGTGATTGGTGGAGCAATTCAAGTTTGTGGTGCTCTTGGAAGAAAGTCACAAAATATTAAACTTTAATTCCATTCTACATAATTTTACCTAAAGGATTTATAACTCTACTTTGCAACTCTGTATACACAATACAAAAAAATCACAACTGCAAACACAAAGTCTATTAAAATTAAAATAAGCAGCCAGGCGTACTGGCTCATGCCTATAATCCTAGCACTCAGGAAGGCTGAGGCAGAAGGATCACCTGAGCTCAGGAGTTCAAGACCAGCCTGAGCAAGAGCAAGACCCCATCTCTATTAAACATAGAAAATTTAGCCCAGCCTTGTGGCAAGCTCCTGTAGTCCCAGCTTCTTGGGAGGCTGAGGCAAAAGGAACACTTGAACCCAAGAGTTTGAGGTTGCTGTGAGCTGTGATGCCACAGCACTCTACCCAGGGCGACAGAATAAGACTCTGTCTCAAAAGCTAAATTAGTTAAATTAAAATAAGCTATCAAATGAGGCAAAATTCTCTACCTCCACATTTTTCCACACATATTCTTTGCCAATAGTTCAGTTCTTTTTTTTTTTTTTTCTTATGCAGTTTTTTTTTTTGTCCGGGGCTGGGTTTGAACCTGTCACCTCCGGCATATGGGGCTAGCGCACTACTCCTTTGAGCCACGGGCACCGCCCTAACTTTTTTGCATATGTGCTTCAAGACTACCTCATAAGTTGATATTAGCTCATAGGTTGTTGCTTGCGACCAATCTTTTCTACATCCAAACCAGAGCACAGGAAAATCCAACAGAGTTTAATGTTGTGAGCTTTTCT